>JAOQMP010026934.1:0-12153 GCA_027563575.1 Erythroxylum pedicellare | reverse complement strand
ACATAATAATTAACTCCAAATTTAATCCATCAACACCTCATAATTCACTTAAATCATGCTTAATAAATAATAAAAAAATTTGGGAGCCAACAAAACAAACCCATTCATCATAGTTTTCACCCTTTAATTGCATTTGTGTTATCAAACTTCTAGAATTATCATAATGTCATACGATGAAATCTTCTTCCTCTGTATCACTTCATCACTTTTGTTTTCTCCATCCATAGCAAAAAAAAAATTATGACCTATATAAGCTCTAACAGCATGTCACGAATAAATTTAAACATGGCCAAAGGTGATGCCTCTCTATTGAGCCTAGAAGAAATGATATATAAAAATTTACAAGAGACCAGAAAAATCTAGAAATTTCGTCCCCTTAATTATACCTACCTAAATAAACTAATCTACATCTGGCTACATATACCGATGAAAAATATTATATTGCATATGCTGATTACATAAGTATTCCAAATATATATATATAGCATATACTAATAGTTTCACAGTCAACCTCTTTCATCTTCATGATTATCTTCTTATACATATCATTTAGCATGAAACTTTTCTTTGCGAAGAACAAGTATATGGTACATCGTAAGATGTGGAGCTTGTGTCATTTACATAGGCTTAACCATCTCAAATCATTATCTAGTTTCTAGTTAGTGTCTTTAAATTCAATCCCATAAAGGATAATATTTCAATTATGAACCTAAAAGTCAAGTTAAAGGGTTAGAGAAAGGGTTAGAGAAACCATAATCTAGATGCCATAACACATGCCAAGATTGAGCCAGAAGAAAGAACATTATATGCAACAGAAGGTTTAATGATGACAAGGTAGAAATATGCTAGTATAGGAGACTGATGACATGAGGAATTTAAAGATAATTTATATGGAAATTGTTAGTTTATGTCTTACAATCAATTGATTAGTTATAGTTTAGTGACAAAATAATTTAAAGGCATTATTTATCTTTTACATGTTTAGATGTACATGATAAAGTCCATGGGATAAATATACATTGTACATGAAATTATAATGAAATTATAATGAAATTATAATGAAATTATAAGTATGAGATTCATATTGCACTTATGTATTATTCCTAAATTATTCCTAATCATTATTCTATTAAGACTAGACAATAATATAACATAAAAAAGACTAACACGTGTTTTATTTTTCCTTATAAAGGAAGTAGTCAATCTTATAGGCTAAAAGTATGGAGATACTTAAACAAACGTATGTGTGTTTATTAGAGAACAAGTTCATTGAATTGACCTGACATGAGAAATCTATTTGGAACACTACTTATATGTCTATGGAAATTCTTATTGTGATGATTGTATAAATGATCCTTTAACTTAAGGTCACCAAAGTTATCTTACATAGGGATTGCTATATTTTGATACTACTTATGATCTATTTAATCATAGGTCATTTAATTGGTAGTCATTATAGTAGCATGAACTATATGTAGATAGTTGAGCAATCAAGATAGGATTCATTACCCTAAAGTAATTAGGGAGAATGTTTCATTGTTCTCGATTAGTATTGATTTGAGAAATCATTAGCCAAGGTGGAATGACATTTTGTAAATAGTTTACAAATTTCATTAATTGAATCAGTAGCTAATGGCTGAGAACTAACATGATTGGACTCAAAATAGAGTAGAAATTAATATGTCTTATCAAAACATTGTATGATAAGAGGATTGAATTATATATAAAATATCATGCACAGAAAGGTAAGTCAAAACCTCTTTGAAATTTAATATTTGGGTAGACATGATGCGTTGCTAGACGTCAATCTTAAATCTATGATTATAAATTGTTTAATTGGAGAATTAAAGACAAATTAAAAGGAGTTTTAATATATCTAATTCTAATTATGAAATAGAATTATAATTTATAATCATTGCCAACATATTTGGGAACCTGATGTATCTCACATAAAGAATGGGTTGAAAAGATCAAAGATATTTTATTAAGTTAGACTTGATTGTAAAGTTTAAGAAAGTTTATAATTAAATAGGAGATATTTAATAAATGAGGATCAATATAAGATATTGGATCCTATTTCGGCATAATTGGTATTTAATTAAAATTACAAATAATTATAATTAAATACCTATTTAATTTCAATTAAATTACTAAAATGTCCAAAATCTATTATAAAAAGGCTTAAGCTCTGTGGAGCTAACACTCCTTGCTTAACATCCGTAAGAGTTACAGAATTCTCTCAACCTATTTTGTAGATACCATTAGAGGCTAGACACTTAAGCGGTTATGGTAGTTGAGATGGATCAGTTTCAGAAACTTTTTGTAAGATATGACAAGAAAAGGTTTAAGTTTCTGAATAAGGTATGAATTAAGATTCATACTTTGGTTTATGTGTTAATCATTTTAAATAATTAAATTGATCTTGGTTTTTGAGAAGTCAAAATATAAAAAAATTTCATAATTATTCTGTTACGGTCAGGATATGATCCCATCCTGATTTCCCAATAGAAATAACAAGTAAGTTCGATGAGAATGAGAAGCTAATAATGAAAGCAATAGCTGAAGCTAAGGAGGTGCCCTTGTAGAACAAAATTATGGAAGCCGATCTTCAAAAATTTATAGCATTACTTGTACTAATTAAGGATTAGAACAAAACAATACAAGCTAAGGACTAGTGTAGGATTTTAAAAAATAACATATAGATCATATGTACCTAGAAGTAATATATTTCGAAGCAATTGCAAGATGTTAAGAAGATTAAAGAAGAAACATGTAACACTTTTACAACGGAAAATTCAAATGTCGATGTCATGATGGAAAAGTTGAGCCATGAAACAAGATTTTCAATTATGGAATCAACTTAAACAAATAAATGAGAGAAAGGGATGGTTCGCAGAGAAAACTTTTGAATTAACAAAGAAGGAAGTTGGGGAAACACAAGAAGCGTTACGAATCTTAGGTTCATCAAAGGAGAAATACTTCTTATCAGAAATGGAAAGTCATAGGACCCAACATAATGTGTTAAAACATTGCTTGTCCAATGAAGTGCTTTAGACAGAAACATTAGAAAAGCAATTTTTTCAATTGAAGGATGAGCTGTCAAGTCAACATACTCAGTACATACGGTTCCCCACTTTGTGGGGGTCTAGGAAGTGTAATAATGTCCTTGGTCTTTCCTTTGTATTTTTACAAAGAGACTATTTCTATGACTTGAACCTGTGACCTTATGGTCACAAAGTAGCAACTTTACCAATTGCTTCAAGGCTCATCCTCAAAGGGCAAGTTGTGTTGAAGGAAAAGATCAAAATTGCAAATTTCATTTCCCTAATCGCTAACAAAGTGGAGGGGTTCACTTGCTACTTGAGATTATATGTTAGTAATGATGGACTAAAAATTATTATTTTTAAATCATGTAGCATTTTTTGATATAATTCTAATGATAGTTTTGTAAATTAGTTTGCATAAAGTTAAGTTCATTTTTTTAATATTAGTAAATATTAAAATTCAAATTAATTTTAAAGCAACCATTATGATCTAAATTACACTTCTATTTTTAAAAAGACTAAAGTCTATATAATAGTTCTTGAAAATATGAGATATAGGTTCAATTTATTTAAAAAATTGAATACTAATAAATCTATGTTTTAAATTAAAACATTTAATGAATTAATATAACATTAAAAAATAAATAGGTTAAACTTAAGTAAACCTTCTCCTTTGAATGGATGTGAATAACTTAAGAAAAAATATTCAAATTTTAAGCTTAGCAGACCCTTAAACTTGTAACCTCCTTACATTCTATGAAATAGAAAAAAGGTCCAAAATCACAAAAATGAACCAGACCAACAAGTCCTTAAGCTTTACAGTTTTATTAAGACAAATAATCTTTAAATTTAAGGCAATAAAAATTGGTTGTACTAAGAACATGAAATTTATAGGTTTGGCTTTCCTTCCTTAAACATGCTATTTAGTTATATGAACATAAATTATTATTCAGACAGAAACGGTAAGAACATTCCTTGTCTCAAACATGCCATTTTAGTGATATGAAAACTTTGTTTGAATTCAAATGAAAAAAAAATCAATTACTATGAAAATTAAACCATCTTTTTATATTTAACCACAAAAAAAAAAGAAAACATGGACATGGATGAATCACACATAAACAAAAAATTGGAAGAGTCCAAATAGTTCATCATTCAACATAAGGTTTATAAACCACATTTACTATAACTCCATAAGGAAGGAACCAAATCAGTGTAAAAGGTGGATAACTATGATGGCTACATGCAAAAAAAGATCATAAAAATAAATAAAAAACTAATATTAATCAAAAGGAGTGATTTGAAACAATAAAAAGATATATATGGGAAAACATATAAAAATGAAATAATTATTGAGATATAAGCAATTATTAGTGTTTTCATGCTCTTGTTTTCTCTATTTCCTCTACTGGTCTGCTTTTTTTTTTCTATTGTCACCCTTTAAAAATTGTTGCCTATGATGGGAAGAAGAAACACGGGGAAGGCTTCTAACAATGACAAAATGCTCCTTCGAGTTAGACAAGGATTAAACTTGCTCAAAGGATAAGAATACTAATAAGTTATTATTTTTGTGCTAATTTTGGATATAAATCTCATTAATATGTTGAAATTCTTATTTAAAATTAATGGAATTCTTTCTTAATTGTTCCCAAATGATTTTCAACACATGGGAGATGAATTTGAATAAAAAAGATGCAAGGAAAGTAAAGACAATTCGAATTCCCAGCTGACAGAAAGTTTTTGACTAAACGTGGGCACATGTAAAGGGAAATTTTATCTGCAAAATCTTATTTGAAAATAGATTCGATGCAATTAGGATTTTAGTTATTTTAGGAATCAAGTTGTTGTCTTTATGTGGGGATATGTTACCTGATTTGGAGGAGAGGTGTATTTGATAAAATAATGATAAGAAAGAAGACAAAAACCCTTCTAGATAGATCATCTTTCACGTTTGTTTTTCTTTTTTTCTAGGTTTTTTGTATTTTTATGGAAAAGTTTAGATATGGAGACCATGTGTTCTGCTATGTTTCTATTGGTTACCTCTGTTATGAGTAGCTAAATCTTTCTTTTTGGTTGAAGGGAACCAAAATTAGCATCTAGTATGCATGAGATTTTCTAAATAAAGTTTATTTCCTTGATGAATATTAAGTGTCTTTTGTATTGCTTTTTATGATTGAATTGATTGATATCTAGGGTGCACAACTAGGAATTGATTTATTTAATTTATAGCTAGAGTAATAGGATTTGACATTCAGTTTTGCTAATCCAAGTGGCAATTAGGATTACCATCCTTACATTAGGGATTGAGAAATTATAAGAAAGATATATATCTAGACTAAATATATACCATATGTGTATTGTCTTCCTCATTGATTCTCTTGGTTCTTAAAGCTATTAATTAATCAAACTTAAGATCACATCTAAGTTGTTGGTTAATAAGAGTGATTAGAATATATGTTTCTATTCATTTAATCCTAAGAGAGAACATCAATCAATGAGTATTTATTAACGGACTTAATTTTATATCAATGACCTATACTAGTTTGATAACGTAGGTGACCCAAAATCAAGGTTTGTTTATCATTTTTCCATATCTGATTATTTTCGTTTACTTCCAATTTTTGTCATTTTTAATTTCTTAAAATCACGTTAATTCAACCCCCTAATTTTTTTTGTTTTTAACTCGTGAAATATTTACCAATAAATTCATCATGGGAACGATCTCAACTCTTCACTAACTACATATTTCATTATTAGAGTTGGTATTAATTTGGTTATAGGCGACAACATTACCAAATTTTTGCGCCATTATTAGGTATTTCTTGATAGTATTTGTATGTTCACAAGTTGACAAAACAACAAAGTTGCTATTCAATTCAGAGATAGAAAAGATAGCCAAGAAGTTACGGAAATAAACAAAATAGAGACGACAATTGCAGAAGAAGTAAAAGCTGGTTGCAACTCGCACCCTTCGTGAACTAGCAGCCCTTATGAATTCTCAACAACCTCATTGCATCAATTTTTTGAAGTTGAGGGACAACAATACTTTTGAATTGAAGTCAAGACTGATTCATTTATGACCAATTTTTTACGTCTACCAGGAGGGGATCCTTATAAGCATTTGAAGGAATTTGATATGGTTTGTATAGGTATAAAGCCTATGGATGTGACTGAGGAACAAATCCAACTAAGAGCCTTCCCATTTTCTCTCAAAGATGATGCTCAAGATTGGTTGTATTATTCTGTTGGTGAAAATGTGCAAATAAGGGCTGAAATGAAGAGACTCTTCTTTAAAAAATATTTTCCAGCAACAAGAGCTACCAATATTAGAAAAGAAATTTGTGGTATTCGACAACACACAGGGGAGACACTATATGAATATCAGGAAAGATTCAAGAAGCATTATGCTAGCTGCCCCATCACCAAATAAACAATCAACTATTAATTTAATACTTCTACAAAATACTTTTGCTTACATGTAGGAGTATGATTGATGTTGCAAGCAGTGGAGCTTTGGCTGACAAAACACCGATAGATGCAAAAGATTTGATAACAAATGTGGCTTCCAATACACAACAATTTGGGATACTTTCTGGTTATATATCAAAACAAGTAAATGAGGTGATTAGATGATCTTACATCTTTGGTACGGCAAGTTGCAGTTATAAAGAAAGAAGAAGCAAGGGCATGTGGAATAGGCTTGATGTTGGGACACTCCACTAATGCATGTCTAGTTTTTCAGGAAGAAATTGCAAAACAAGTCAATGATATGGGGGGATTTATTAGACAAAGTCAAAGGAAATATGACTCATTCTCGAACACCTATAACCCGGGTTAGCGTGACCATCCAAATTTGCATTATGGAAACTCTCAAGCACAACAAGCTACTACAAATTTCCAATAATATAGGCAAGCTTATGTTCCCAGACAACATCAATAAATGGCACCCAATTTTGAAGGTAAGTCTTCTTTGGAAGATATAGTTAAATCTTTGGCCACTAACACTATGACATTTTAGCAAGATACTTAAGCTAGATTCAAAATCTTGAAAATTAATTGATCCAAATGGAAATGACCATCAATTGGTTGGAGGCACAAAGTTTTGGAAAGTTTCCTTCTCAAATAGAAATTAATCCCAAGCAAAGTGCCAAAGCTGTCATATTACAGAGTGGTAAGGAATTGAAGGAACCTTCTCTAAAATTATCCAAGAGAGAAATTGAAGAAGAAGCAAGAAATGAGGTGTCTAGCTAACTAGAAAAGTCATATTCAGATCTACAAAAATTTGTTGTGCAGCCCCCTTTTCCTAGTCAATTCACCAAAGCAAAGAAAGAGTAGAAAGAGAAAGAGATATGAGAGACTTTTAGAAAACTCCAGGTAAATATTCCTTTGCTTGATGCCATTAAACAAATCCCTCGTTATGCTAAATTTCTTAAGGAAACAAAATTTGAAATTTGATGAGAAAGTGTAGTTGGGAGAAAATGTTTCAGCTATACTGTAGAAGAAAAAGCTAGCACATAAATGTCAAAGCCCAGGTATGTTCACTATTCCCTGTAAAATTGGTGATTTGAGAATTCAAAAAGCTATCTTAGATTTGAATGGATCAATATAAGTCATGCCTTATGATGTTTATAGGTCCTTAAACATAGGGCATCTCAAAGAAACTAATGTAGTGATTTAATTAGCGGATTGTTCAAATGCTTATCCAAAGGGTGTGTTAGAGGATATCTTAGTTGAAGTGGGTGAAATGCTTTTTCTAGCTAATTTTTATATTTTGCAGATGGGGAGTCATGATTTATCTTCTTCAACTCTAATTTTATTGTAAGTCCATTCTTGAAAATCACTAAAACAAAAATTGATGATCATGATGGATCATTGACTATGGAATTTGATGGTGAATTAATTAAATTCAATCTATACATTGCCATGAAATTTTTGGATGATGAATAACATGTTGTTTTTGTGGATTTTATTGACACTTGGATGTAGGAAAATTCCTCATTAAATGGAAGAGATGAACTTGAGACAATTTTGGAGATAGAAGATGTGTTGCAGTGGCAATCAATTGTAGAAACGTTGGTGCCAACAACGAACTTGAAGTTCTATTTTGCCATTTGAAGAAAACCAAGAAATTAATGAAGCAATTGCCATATGTAGAGATGTCCTGAAATAGCTCCAAGCTACTACCTTCGTTGATTCAATCACCTATGTTGGAGTTGAAAAGTTTGCCTAACCATCTAAAATACATATTTTTGGGTGAGCAAGCTACATTACCTGTTATTATCTCAAATAAACTCACTCTTTTGCAGGAAAATAAATTGATTTAGGGTTAAGACAACACAAAGAAGCCTTTGGATGGACAATGGTTGATTTAAAAGGCATTAGTCCCACCATTTGTTTACACCGAATCTTGATGGAAGATGAAGCCAAGGAGGTAAGGCAACCCCAACACCATTTGAATCCACCCATGATGGAAGTGGTGAAAAAGGAAATCTTGAATCTTCTTGATGATGGAATTATTTATCCCATTTCAGATAGTAATTGGGTAAGTTCGGTCCAGGTAGTTCCAAAGAAAACTGGGGTAACTGTAATAGAAAATAATGATGGTCAAGTTGATACTCACTCGTGCTCAAAATGGGTGGAGAGTTTGCATAGATTATAGGAAACTAAATTCGGTTACTATAAAAGATCATTTTCCACTTTCGTTTATTAATCAAATGTTTGAAAGACTTGTAGGTAAATCTTATTATTATTGTCTAGATGGTTATTCAAGTTATCACCATATTTTGGTTGCACCAAAAAACCAAGAGAAAACAACCTTCACATGTCCATTATGTGCCTTTGCCTACTAAAGAATGTCATTTGGGTTGTGTAACACATCAGTGACAATTCAAAGGCTTGTGGTAAGTATTTTCTCTAATCTTATGGAAAATTGTATGGAATTTTTTATAGATGACTTTACGATTTATGGAGAATTTTTGAAACATGCATTATCAACCTTGAGAAAGTGCTTAAACATTGCATTGAGACTAATTTGGTTTTAAATTATGAAAAATGTCATTTTATGGTTGATCAAGGCATAATTTTGGGTTATACATTCTCTTCTAGGAAAATTGAGGTTGATAAGGCTTAGATAGATGTTATAAGATCTTTACCTTACCCAGCAATTGTGCTGGAAGTTCACTCTTTTTTTGGTCATGTAGGATTCTAGTGGTGATTTATCAAATATTTTTTGAAGATTACGCAACCCATTTGTAGACTACTCCAAAAAGATGTGAAATTTGATTTTGATGTGCCATACAAGATTGCATTTGATGAACTAAAGGAACGACTCACTATAGCTCCAATAATTTAGCTACTGAAATGGGGCATTCCTTTCGAATTAATGTGCGATGCCTCATATTATGCAGTTGGAGTAGTTTTGGGCTAAAAAGTGGACAAAGTACCTCATGTCATTTACTATACTTCCATGACACTTAATAACGCTCAGAAGAATTATTCCATAATGGAGAAAGAATTTTTGGTTGTAGTTTTGAGGCTGGAAAAAATTTGATCTTACCTATGGGTTACACGGGTGATCCTTTATTCATACCATGTGGCTCTAAAATATTTGGTGACTAAGAAAGAAGCAAAACCAAGGTTGATTCGATGGATCTTACTCCTACAAGAATTTGAGTTAGAAATACGTGTCAAAAAGGAAGCTGAAAATTTGGTGGTCGATCATCTCAATCGGATCACTCTAACCAATGCATCTGATGTTCTCCAAGATGAATTTCCAGATGAAAGTCTGTTTGTAATTCAATAGGTAATTCCATGGTATGCTAACATAGTAAATTTCTTTGTGACTAAGTCCTTACGTGGTGATTTATCTAGAGCTAAAAAGGATAAAATTAAAAGAGAGGCTAAATATTACACATGGGATGAACCTTATCTTTGGAAATTTTGTGTTGATCAAATTAGTAGAAGGTATGTTGCAAATGATGAAATTCCTTCCATATTAAATTTTTGCCCTTCATCTGTGTGTGGGGGACACTTTAGTCCCAAAAGAACAGCTCGTAAAATTCTTGAATGTGGTTTATTTTGTCCCAAATTATTTTATGATACTTAAATGTTATGTAAGTCTTGTGATGGTTGCCAAAGAATAGGTAGTATGGGACGAAGAGATCAAATGCCACTTATAAATATCCTGGTATGTGAAATTTTTTATATATAGGGAATTGAATTTATAGGTATTTTTCCTTTGTCTTTTGGGAAGACATCAAATGCCACTTATAAATATCCTGGTATGTGAAATTTTTATATAGAGGGAATTGACTGTATGGGTCTTTTTCCTTTGTCTTTTGGGAAGACTTATATCATTCTAGCCATGAATTATGTATAAAAGATGATAAAAGCGAGAGCTACTAATATAGATGAAGCTAAGGTTGTAGTCAATTTTGCAAATCTAACATTTTTATCAGGTATGGGATACCTCGAGCTATGATTAATAACCGAGGACCTCATTTCTACAATAAAATTGTTAGAACATTGATGAAGAAACATAGTGTCTCACATCGTATTTTGACTATATACCATCTGCAGATGAGTGGGAAAGCTGAAGTCTCCAACCGGGAAATTAAATCAATTTTGGAAAAAGTGGTGAATCCGAAAAAAAAAGATTGGACCTTACATCTAGATGATGCCTTGTGGGTGTATCGAACTGCTTACAAAACTCCAATAGGCATGTCGCCGTATAGGTTAGTTTTTGGTAAACCTTGTTATTTGCCTACAGAAATAGAACATAGAGCCTACTAGGTTATGAAGCAGTTAAATATAGATTTGCTAGAGGCTACTAATAATAGGAACTTGCAATTGCAAAAGTTGGAAGAGATTTGTAATGAGGCTTATGAAAATGTGAAAAATTATAAGGAAAAAACTAAAGCTTTTTATGATAAAATGATTTTTAGGAAGTAATTTTCACTAGGATAAAACGTTTTCCACTATCATTCAAAGATTAAGTTATTTCCAAGAAAATTACGATCTCATTGGCTCGGAACTTTTATTATTACTAATGCATTTTCTCATGGTGCGGTAGAAATTCAAAGTTTAGACACTTCCAAAGTGTTTAAGGTTAATAGACACCGTCTGAAACCTTATTGTGAGAGCTCTCCAGACGAGAATATGGAAGAGATAGAGTTGGTAGCCCCAATCTATCTCTGATTAGATAAGTCGGTGAACACGTCCAGCTAACAGCTTAAGAGAAGTGCATTTAGGGGCAATCCAAAAATTTCATACTTAATTTTATTTCTAATTTTTAGTATTTCTCTTTTTTATTTGTTTTGTTTTCATTTTTCAATTTTATTCCATTCTATTTAGAAACAGACTGGCAACCAATACTTAAACAATAATAAATCATTATCAAGACATCTTCTAACCAAACCGTTTCACAGAAGCATTAATAAGACATCAATAATCATTTTTCATGTTTTATACTCTCACTAATTTGGACTCTAAGGTCCTCAAAAATCAAGAAACAAAAAAGGTTCCTATATAGGGGTCTATCACAGGCAGTATTAGGGAAACGAACATAAGTCAAGATCTAGTCACTATGTTATCAAGAAACTTTCACAGAGGTCAAAATAAGAACTATATCAATAACTTTCATTCTTTGAGTTTCTTAAAATTAGTGCTCTAAGGATATGAAAAGATTGAAAGAAAAAGATGCAATTGAAACTAGAATTTCAACTTACCTTGATAACTTCTTTCCTTCTCCTCTTCTCTTCCCCTTTTTCTCGCCTTCTCTTCTTATTTACGTTTTTCTCCCTCTTCTAACCTTTTGGACTATCTTCACTCTCACTTTTATTGCCTTTTTCATCCATTTTCTTTAGAAAATTCAAAGAAAGTCAAACTAATCCATGTGTCACCATTTCATTGGTCCATGTGTCACCATTCTATTGGTACATATGTTATCCTTATATTGGTCCATATGTTACTATTCTATTAGTCCATGTGTCACTTAATTTAGGCTCCACATTTCACTCATTTAAGCCTCCATATGTTATTACTTGTACAGCTACACATGTTACCAATTGTAAGGCTACACATGTCACTAATTGCAAGGCTATATATGTCA
>JAOQMP010026916.1:0-12154 GCA_027563575.1 Erythroxylum pedicellare | reverse complement strand
CTCCCATGTAGTTAATGACTCGGATGGAAAGGTCATCAACCGTATCTTAACCAAATCTTTCAATGTTTATGGAAAGTATCTCATTTTGAGTTGATCTTCATTTAAGCCATAAAAAGGAAATGTCTAGAAAGTGCTATAGAATTCCTAAATGAAGTTTAAAGGGTCTTCATTAGGAATGCCATAGAATAATGGTAGCATGTTGTAGTGGATACTCTTCAATTCATAGTTTCTGACTGCCTCTCTTAAACATATGCACGAAGTGGTAGTACCAATCACTGTCCTGGAGTACTCCTTCAGAATTAGCTACCTTTCACCCATATCTTGATCTTCAGGCTTAGGTTCCTTGAGATTGTCTTCAAAGTCCCTTTGAAGCCCTCTTATTCGATGCACACTATCAATAAAGGGAACGAGGTCACTTTCTAAAGACCTTCTTCCTTGCATAAACAAAATAAAGACAACACTAAATTAATTGAAAAATTGCTAAAACAAATCAACGAAATAATACAACAAAAATGTATGCATGAAAAGACAAAACGATCAAAATTAATTTAAATCTAAATACTAAACACCTCCTTATCAACGGTGCCTAAAACTTGTTGTGCCAAAATAAGTTTTAAAAACCTAGCCTATCTTACTTGCAAGTATATAAGGTAATTGTAGTCAAATACTTGGGGTCGTCTCTCATGGAGATGAAATTGGTCCACCTAAAATTAACCTTGAAGATTAAAGAAATGCAATTCTAAACACTCTTAGCCTAATTTGTTGAGTAAAAGTTTTTAAAGAAAATAAAGCAATTAAACTAAAATGAAAACTGATTTAATTGGAATAAAATAATCATTTCATCAATTGGTATATGAAACTCTTGAGAAATTATCTTCACTAATTTTATCTCCTATGTGTAACTAAGGAGAATTAATTAGATAATTGTCTTGCTAAAATTACCAACTGGTTTTTAAAATCAATTCAGACAATAAACTAAATTTAACTTTCATATTTAACAAGTCTATTATCTAAATCAATTATGAAAATCCAACTAATAATTACCCACTTAAGTTAATACATATCTAATTTATAACTTAAGCTTCTATATTTTCTTGTTCTAATATTGAACTTCTTCTCTCGATTCTTCGTTTAATGCCAAAATGATGCAAAGGTTGGCCAAACTATTACATCCAATAAGCTCCGAAACTATAGCAAATAATAAGACAATAAAATAGTCCCTCCACCATACATAATCAAGTAAATTAGCTACATTAATTCTCAAGAACAAATAATCAACCTATCAAAGAATAAACAAAGTTCATCATCTTCATACACTTCAATCCTATAGTTATAGTAACAGAGAAGTATCAAAGCGATAAACTGATTAAATAAATAGAAATGGACAATCAATGAAATAACAAAGGAAAATATTTTCAACAAACAGAAGAAATTAGTTCAACAGAAAATAAATAAGTTCCACAATAGCAACAAAGATGAAAAAGAATGAATTAAAAAAATGGACTCTGGGATAAGGAAGTTGGTTGTGGATCTCTTGCCAACCTTAACATCTCTGGCATTGGCTCTAGCCTTCTCTCTTTGCTTTATGCTCTCACCTTTATGTTGTTTTTCTCTCTTCCTTACCCGAATGTGTTCTTTGTTATGTTTCTCTTCGTTTCTCCGCCTCTATTCTCTAGTTTTTCTCTGGCTCCTCCTCTTTTCTAGTCTCCTTTCTCTTCTATATGTTTTTCTCTTTATAGAGGAACTTTAGGTTTAGATTTTATTTTCATCCACCGTCAACCTACATGCGTGACATGTGACATTAAATTCAGTGCAAGAGAATATGCAAGAGTGTGACAAACTTTTCACCACCATGAGAAACCTTGTCATGCCTATGACAAACTTGCCATGGGTCTTTTTCATGCAATTTTTTTCATGTTTTTCCAGCAACATTAACAAAACACACCACATATCCTTAATTTATTCAACTTTAGATTAAAACACACAAATTTGTAACCAAAATCAAATTATAAAGGCTTGCAAAATCAATAAAAATTAGTGATGATAGATGACTTTATAGATAAAATGAGCATGCCTAGGAGTCCAACACCACCTTCATATTAGAATCAGCTAAAGATTGACAAATTAGAGATGTACATTAGAATTATTCTAGGCCTTTATACAAGATGATCAATGGGAGATTATGGAGCATATGTCATGGCTAGAGGCATATCACTGATGGATGAAGGATGTATTATATAAGATAATGATTCATCTTAGAGTCAAGATACCACCTCTAATAGCTAGACTTGGAACATCATCATCTACTTCAGTAGCTGCACCTAATGATATAAAGGCCAAGGACATTCCAGTACACGAGATTGCTGACGACTATAGAAGTAGTTTAAGATACTCTATTAGGGTTTCCTTTTATTTCTTTATTTCTTTTTTATTTTTATTTGTTTTACTATTTTGTCTAAACTTTATTATTGCAATCAAATTCTTAATTTTCATTTTATTATTTATTTACTTTTATTTTAATCTTTTTAACCCCTTTTTTATTTTATAAGGATTAATGTACATAATATCATATGGAATCTTCACCGAGTTTAGAAATATGTAGCTATTATTATTCATAGAAGTCCTATAATATTCCTTTATTCCTTTTTGTGTTTACTTTGAAATTATATTTTTTCGTGCTTTTATTGTGTACATTAAGCAAAATGTACAATTTTAAGTGTGGGTAAGGGGTCAATGAAAATTTTGAAGAAAATTTCAAATTTCAAATTTCTTAATCTGATTATAATCTTTATTGTGTATTATTATTAAATGACATCTCGGTTTAGTTAAAATATGTTCAAAACAATTTAGGTTATTTTTGATTATTGAATTGAATTAGTATGGAAAAGGATGAAAGTTAGAATAAACTTACTTTTATAAGTCATATGTTTAATAATCACTGAGATAGTTAATTTGAATGAAAATTGCCTACTATTTATGTACACGAGACATATTAGTGATCTTTTAAACTTATGAGAAAATATATCATTATTTATGCTCTTTTATTTTTTTATTGCATGTTATCATGCATAGCTTGATGATTCTAGAACTTTATTTTATTATTCATGTTTAGACCTTATTTTCAAACTAAAGGCATTAAAATGGCAAGGACACTTAGATTTAACTATTTGTTTTAGCCTATTTTCTTTGATTATCTCCAAACCTTTTTTATCCATTAAGAGAAACCACTTTTGAGGCTTAGTCCTTTGATTGATTTTAACCACATTGATAACCTTTACTCTATTTTTTCTTGAAAATATTTTAATTAATTTTAAACTTTGAAGGAATTGCATTTACTTAGGTCTCTAAAACTTGGGTTATATTAAAGAATTTAAAGGAAAGAAAAAGTTTGATATGTTTATGATTATTGGTACATGGTGATTGTTAAATTTGTTTCTTCTCATGTGTTCCATTGTTACAATTTTATATCCTTTCCAAAGTTACTCGAAAAAGTTTAAAAGTTAAAAATTATATGTTACAAGCATATTAAAAATGAAAAGAGAAATGTTGTGAGATTTATTAGAGAGTGAGAAGAATCGTTGTTAAACCAATGAAATTACTATTTGAAGGACATATTCTACGAAGAACCAAGTTATATGTATTCTTGATTTTTCTGATTTTTTAAATATTGTTACATTTTCTAATTATCCCTACCATAACTTTACTTAAGCCTCATTAAACCTTGTTAAAAGACCTTTTGATTTTGTTTCTAGTTTACTTATTAGTAATGGAGATGTTATTTGATTGGTATCTTATAGTTAAGAGCCCTCCTATGTAATGAGTTGAGATCTTGTTATATTTTTCACCCTAAACACTTTAAGTGCATTGAGTGAATCCTTTGTAAGGGAGTGAAATCCTGTTCTTTCAATTTCATAAAGATTATCAATGTGACTGCTATTAATATTAACTTGCGAAAGTTGGTTCTAAGATAACTTGAGTCTAATTATATATTGACTTGATTGATATGATATGATAATTTAGGGTACGAATGGACATGTTGAGGTTAATAAAGGATGAATGTTTAAGTTTAATTATTTGGATTATGATTTCTTGAAGACAAACAAAAGCTTAAATATAGGGGTTTTTCTGGTAAATGTTTAATAGACTATGTTTTTATGCCTATATTTATTATGGTTTGCTTATTATTTAAGAGTTTTATGTGCTTTTTAAATAGAGAATGATAGAATTAGAGCTATTTTAGAGGTACAAAACCTATGTGGATAATATACACAACTGTGTAAGGGATCATGTAAGTCACTAAGAATGTGTAAAGCTTAAAAGACATTGTTTTGTTCATGTGAAGATACACGCTCATGTAGGTCATATACATAGTCATGTCCTTTACCTGTGCAAGATCTTGAAAATGTGTCAATGTATAATTTTAATGTGTTTTTGAGATGCATGGTCACTCATATAACTGTCTATATTCCATAAACCTTAATTTTGTACTTTAAAAGGTAATTATGAAGAGGAGGTCAAAAAGGAAGAAGTTATATTCAAAGTTAGAGTTTGAGACACAATTCTAGTCCTAAAATGATAGAAAATATGAAGATTACTTTAAAGATCTGATAAAGGAAAATTTTATTACTTTAGAGATTTGATAAAGGAAAATTTTTCATTAAAGTTTCAAGGGGACCAAATTAAATAAAAAGGGATATATGTGTATACCAAAGACTCTTTTTTTAATTATTCTTTTAAATTTTTAATGTTTGGTATGATTTATATATTTATGGAATAAGTTTGTTTAGTTCCTAGGTATGATGAACCCTAAGTTAGGATAGATATTATGATTTGATCTTTTATTAATGCAATTTGATTTATTTATTTTTTGTTATTGAATTATATGTTTTCAAGTCATAAATTAATATGTCCAAGATATTAGTTCAATATATGACATAATATGATTGAGATTAAGAAATCCTTTTGTAGGAACAACTTTATCATAATTAGAAGGAGATGCATGCTATCTTGGAGATAAGTCAATATAAATCCTCTAGATTAGGGTCAAACCTAATAGTGAAATTCACAAATCAAGTAATGGAATCTTAGGGTTTTAATTCAAAAGAGATTTTAGTTAATCAACTAATGATTAATTATTAATAGTCTTGGGAAAGATATTTACATAAGATAAGAATTTTTGCGATCCAATGATCAATAATTGAATTTCATGATAAAGGGTTAATACTTAAGAAGACTTAGAGGGGTTTATTAATTAGGTGCTAGTTATAATATTGATTAATCTTACTGTCATCTACGTTTTGGTTTATTATTGTGTTGAATTTTAGTTTAGTTTAGCTCTAAATTAAATAATTATACTATTTATCGATTGGATAATAGAATATGAGGTTATTATTAGTATTGTAGTCCTTATGGGATCAACACTCAATATTCATTGATATTGTATTGTAGTTCAATAGGTGGACTTACCTATCATATCTATATAGTAAAGATAAAATATCATATCACTTTGCTAAGGTTTAAGTGGATTAATTATTAATTATGATCTTTGTTGCTTCAATTTGCTCTAAATAATGAAGTTCTTTTAATAAATTGCTCAATGAACTATGAAAAGAATAGGGAGTATCTAGAACATACTCTGACTCATATATAGAGAGTGTGATAATTATTGTTTCTTTGAACACCAAGAGATTGTATTGTCTCAAAAGGAAAAGAAACCCCCTATTGTTTTTTCTTTCATCAATTATAAAAATCACTATTATAAAAACTCATTGAATTAAAAATTTTAAAAGATGAGAAGAACATGTCATAGTTAAATTTACTTTTAAGATACTTCTTTGCTATCCTCAAGTAAACTTTAAAATTCTTTTGCATAAATTTCCTAGCATGTCTAACTAAAATTATGATATTTAGACTTGTGCAATTCAATTACCTCAAGCTTTTTAAGAGACTTTTAAACAAAGTTCGATTTACACTTTCTTATCTATTAAATTTGGATAACAATATTCAATGCTTTATAAAAGTGTTATATGACTGGCTATTTAACATCTTGAACTTTTTAAGTACTGCTTTTATACCCTTCTAGAGTGATGAAAATTTCATCCTCCACTTGCTTCATCTTAATCTGCAAGTAGAAAGACATTAATACCATATCACTTTTCATAAATTCTTAAGGTCTTAGAATTTTTGAACTTTTCAAACATCTTAGAATTGTTTCTTTTGAAGATAAAATTATCCATACAGACACAAACAAATAATAAATCATCTTTATCCTTTTTAATATAAGTATCATATTCTTATAAGCATCTAGTAAAACCATTTACATAGAAATAATTACGGATTTATAGCTATTATAAGTTGTTAGTGCTTGTTTAAGTCTATATAATTCCTTCTTTAATTTTTAAACATTTTTATCCCTTGGCATTAAACCATATATCCCATTAGATGCTCAATGTATACTTTTTCCTCTAAGTAACCATTAACACAAGCTCACTTGAAATCCAATTGATGAATTCTCTAATAATTTTGGCTAGAAAGATATATTAATAAACACATTGTTTCCAAGTGAGCAATAACCGTGAATACCTTTTCATAGTCAATGCCTTGCTTTTTCTTGTACATTTTGACAAAAAGCCTTGCCTTATATCTCTTTTCTTAATCTTTGACATTTTTCGTTAATTTTACACACATTTGATTCTAGTGGCATGTTGACCTGTCGAAGAAAAATAAGTTCCCATGTATCTTTCCTTTTAATGGCTTGAATTTCTTCATTTATTACCTTAATCTACTTCTCATTCTTGCTGGTATATTTAAAATTGAAAGCTTAATATTGACACATAGGCAAAACAAGTTAGAATTATCATAAATCCTTTTAAGCCTTTGATATCCTCAAGGTCTCACACTTGTTGACAAAGTTATGGATGATGATGCTTGAGATGATGTGGTTGGTGAGGTTTTTAAAAAAACAATATTTTTTGACGTCTTTAACCACCACCTTTTCTTCGTTATCTTTGAAATATGGAATGAAATCTTAAGATCCCTTCCCTTCATCTTTTATAGCGCTAATACAATGATGCTTCTTCATAAAATTCAACACCTCTACTATTAACAATCTTTCCATTTATTAGCTTAAAAACTTGTATCCATTTAAGTTTTCTTCATATCTAAGGAAAAACAAACTTTTAATTTTGATCATCAAACTTATACTTTTATTACTCTAGAGCATGTAGATATGAAATAGAGTCCCTAAGGTGATGCAAAAGGTTACACTCTACTCTATAGTTCTTATGGAGTGACATCTTATAAGATCTTTATCAAATTAAAAGTTAAAAGATAAACCACACATACAACTACTTCATCTCAAAACTCTTTAGGTATCATCTTGCTTTTCAGTATGGTACTAGCTATATTTAGGATAATTCAATTTTACCTCTCAACTACTCTATATTTTGGCAGATCTAGACATTATAAGAAGACAAAAAATTTCTATATAGATAAAAAAAGTTCTTAAATTCATTAAAAAAATTCTCCAACTCTATCAGCTCATAAAGTTTTAATCTTAAAACCACTTCTTCTATTATCCAAAGCTTTAAAAATTTAAAATGTGTTAACAAATTCAGGCTTGTAATTCATAATATTCACCTATGTCTTTCTACTATAATCATCAATGAAATGAATAAACTAAGATCTTGTACCAAAAGATGAAGCGATTATGTGACTATAATCATATATATGAACAATTTGGAGTAGCTTGATAGTCGAATGCTTGCCAAGAAAGCATGCCTCAAATATATTTTCATGATGATATACACTTGAATTGCCTCTTAAAGCTTTGAATCCTTAAATATTCAAATTTCTCTACATCATATGTTAGATCTATAAAGGATCACTGACATCTATCTGTAAGCACAAAACCTTTGAACTATGCAAGTTCAATAAGAACATCTTATTACTAGTCATAGGAACCATAGTAATAATATTATAATCCTATAAAAGTTGATGAATATTTAAAATATTATTCTTTAACTTTGGAATAAACATTAGATAAAAGCTTAAGACTACCTATTTTGGTCTTAAGAAAAATCACACTTTGCCTTAGATCTTCACCACTTTATTATTACCAAAACATACAGGCCATATCACTTTAGTATATATTTTTAATTTTTTCTTTTATCATCTTTTATGTGATTACTAGCTACATTATCAGGATGCCATGTAATCTTTTTACCTTTTAGTTCATCCTTTACTTTAACCAAAAAAATTTCCTCTACTACATCTTTATTGGCTTCTAAAAATTTTCATCTTATTATTAGAAAAATACCCTTAAAGATAATGGCTATACTTGCTACATGAATAACATTTAACTTAAGATTTATCATTTCTTTGTATTATGTTTTAAATTTGTATCTTCCTTTCTGTTCCTCTTCCTTGACCATTTTAAAAATCTTAAGGTTGATTTTCACTAAAAGATTCTCTTTTACCTCTTCCTCTCCCTTAGTTCCCTACATATCCATGACTTTATCCACAAACACATTCACTTTCAATTACAAATTATCTTTTTTCATTTTCTGTCATCTTGGATCTTCATATAACATTTGTTCACTACATCTCATGCACCTCTAAACTAAAAATTACCGTCATCCTATGTACCTCATTCTCATAGTTGAGTTTGTTAAGTTATGGATAGTAGAAAGACATAGAGACTCCTTTTGATGTCATAATTAGCTGTCATACTACTTTGTTAGAAAATAATAAACTCACCAACACTTAAACACATGTAAAAGCAATGAGAGAAAAGTATTTGTAATTGAACTTCTATCCTTGCTTCTCTTTTATAAAATGAAAAAAATATATAGATATTTGTGGTGTCAATAAAAAATTCTAGATTGACTATGAAACAATATATATATATTTGTAGTGTCAATAAAAAATTCTAGATTGACTAACTTAAAGTTATTTAAAGTTAGAATACAAAGAGAAAAGTGCTTCTTGTGACACAATAAAATCTACATAAAAGAAAAATAAACTATCCAATTTGTTTTTATTTTACCATAACTCTTTCAGGACAACTCCAAACGATCGAGATTCACTTGAACATAGATACATAAAAACTTTAGAATGAATTTTAAATGATGTGAATTGACAAATATTGGACCACTCAACTCCCTTTTCAAAGTTGTAAAATTCCAAAATCAAGTTTATAATTTAAAATATAATTTACTTAAATTAATGAAGTAATGTAATTCTCATAAGTATTGAACTGTCGAATATGGAGCTTCATGTTAACCTGTCAGAGTAGACCCGAAATCCTTGGAAACCTACGCACTAGACTACAACACTAGAAATCCTTGTAAATCCTACAATAGGCCACAAACAGTTTTGCCTCGTATGGTTAACTTCACAGATAAATGGTAATATATAATTATAGCAGTGCTAGCAAATAATATATAACTCGTGCAAGAGGCTACGATCCTTATGGGCACTTAATCGAGAAGTTCTGATTGATTTTTTTCCAACAAAACAAAAGGAAACGTTAATTAATTTTTTTTTCTTAGCAGGCTATGCCGAATAACCTGCCAAAAGTTTAAGGTACTTGGTTGGATTATCATTAAAGTTGAAAAGTTTGAAATGTTGGAATTGGACTAACTTCGTTTTGCAGGCTTAAAGAAACTCGAAACGGTTTAATAATAAACAAATGTTAGAATCCAATGGAAATTTCATTAATGGGAGCATAATACAATTGTGAGTATAAATATGACAGCTTAGTAAGCAAATGCACAAAATTGCAGACATGTCTTCTCCAAAATTTGCCTCTACCTTTTATCTGTTTTCAATAGCACTTGTTCTTGAAGCTGTGGTCGGACTTGACCCCATCAGTCATTCATGTTCAAACCCTATTCGCAGTAACAAAAGCAAATTTGAAACTAACCTGAGACTGGTCTTGAAATATATCAATACATCGACTCCTATTAAAGGTTTTTCGTTAGTTTCGCATGACAATCTACAAGTGCTTGCTCATTGTAAGGCTAACATCGCAAGCAGCAATTGCCAGACATGTATCAATCTGGCAAGCTCTGATATACGACACAAGTGTAAGTCGGAAAGTACAGCAGTCATTTGGTATGACGATTGTATGTTAAAATAATCAACAGAGTACTTCTTTGGGAAAATCGACTTCCGTGACTACTACGTTGCGTTCAACCTCAAGATTGCAAGCAGACCGGAGCGATTCAATGCTGAAAGAAACAAGTTTTTAGAGCAGTTGATAAATGAGGCTTCGCTGGGCCACAACTTCACAGCAAGTGGAGAGACTAGGATAGACAAACATGACAAGCTTTTTGGGTTTGCTCAATGCACAAACGATCTTCGTACTGGAAATGACTGTAAGAAATGCCTTAAGTTTGTATTAAAATTGGTTTTGGCAAATGCTGACGGTAAAATTGGTGGTCAAGCTGCAACAGGAAGTTGCTACATCAGATATGAGATGAGCCCCTTTTGAAAGGAGTACCCAAAAAAATTAAAAATAAATAGATAAAAGTCGTTTTATCCTGAAGTTCAGAATTTTTAGTTAGGGAAACTGATTCGTATACGTTTGTGGTCAACTAGAATTTCATGCTTTTGCCATTTTCCTATTTTTTGTGGAATTTCGGGTTAATTTCGATCAATAATAATAAATTCACCTTAAGCACTATTGCCTGAATAGAATCTTAACGAATGTACTAAAAATTCACAATAGGTAAATTCCCAGGAAAGACTAGAGGAGTCATAAACCGTCTCACTTAAAACCGAACTTCTTAGACAGAATTTTCCTAGACATATAATTTAATAGCAAAATAATCACTACAACTATACCTGACAATAGCTATTAAATAGACAAATAAAGAATATCCGAATTTAACAAGGTTCAGCCAATTATGTCTACTTCCTCAAATACTATTACATTGATATTTCACTATTTTCCCAAAATAATGCAATTGAAATATTACAAAAGAAGATAAGGAATTTTCGTCTTAAGGAAAAACAATTTTGGGATATCTAACATAAGTGAAGGAGTCTTCTTTTTATAACTTAAGAAGACTCCTCCATTTTTATATTTCTTCAATACGGGAATATGTCATAAGGTTAACAATTCTCCACGTTGACATATTTCATATCTTGAAATCTCTTATAAAACTCATCTTTAGTAGTGTCTTCAAATATGCTTTATAGCGCCCATCATCAATTTTTAGCAATATTGATCAAGTTCAAACAAAGTTGGAACTTGACTGTAGTCACCACTTTTGTCAACATATCAACAGGATTTTCAGTGGTATTAATCTTTTGGATTGCTACTCCACCTTCTTCTAAAGCCTCTCGTATAAAGTGATAACGAATATCGATATGTTTCATCCTTGCATGATAAACTTGGTTCTTTTCTAAATGAATAGCACTCTGACTATCACAATGTACTTTGACATGCTTCTATCTAATTTCCAAGTCATCAAGCAATCCCTGAAGCCAAATTGCCTCCTTCACAACCTCTATAGCCGCCATATACTCTGCCTCTGTAATTAACAAAGCAATTGTTAACTGCAAGGTAGATCTCCAACTGACTAGTGTCTTTGCAAGAGTAAACACATAGCCAATAGTTGATTGAAGTTTATTTAGATCACCAGCATAGTCGAAATCACAATATCTAACTAAGCAATGACCATTTTTATCATCCCACTAAAACATTAATCCAATATCTACGATATTTAGAATATACTGCATAATCCATTTCACAGATTTCTAGTGCTCCTTGCTGGATCACGCCTGCTAATGATTCCTACTGCTTGTGAAATGTCAAGTTTTGTACACACCATCGCATACATCAAGCTATCAATTGCATTTGTATACGGTACTTTAGTCATGTACTCTCGTTCTACATCTTTCTTTGGAGATAAGGATGCACTGTATGAGAAGCGAGCGGAGTACTGACAATTTTTAACTTTTCATTCATATCAAAACGTTGTAGTACCTTTTCCAAATATTGCTTTTGAGTTAAACAAAGTCTCCCTAACTTTCTGTCTCTGCTTATCTCTATGCTAAGAATTTTCTTGGCTTCACCTAGATCCACAAATTTAAACTTTTTCTTTTCTTCAAGTAAAAAAAATACAAATTCAAACACATCAAACAA
>JAOQMP010026899.1:0-12155 GCA_027563575.1 Erythroxylum pedicellare | reverse complement strand
GATGTTGTAATGTGGCTTAGAATGCCATCAAAGACTTGTACAAACCTTATTCTTTTTCTATTAAGGAAATATGAATTGTTTATGGATGATTATCAGCTTGAACAAATGGTTTTGAGCATAAATTGTGAATGTATATATATATATACATATATACACGTACGCCTAAGTGAGATTCATGGGAAGGCAAAACAGAAATTATGATTGGTCAGATTTAGTTGGATATAAAGAGACAAAAAAGTTGAGATTTGAGAGTTTAATGAAGTCAATTTGATAACTGAATGGTTAAGCTTAGGACATTCCAAGTTTGCGAAGTACAAAAATTACAAGCCTTCCATAGGGTAAATTTTGTGTTTTGACTTCAAGGGAAAAACTTGATTGATCTAGGCTAAATTAGACTAAGTTGCTTTCCAAAAAGTTGTATGTCTTTCTTTTAGCTTTCCATCAGTAGGTAGTATGAAATTTTTGGGCCTTTGGATTGAAAGTTATGGCCCTTATAAAGGATAACACCTAGGAGTGTCAAGATGTATCGTCTGTAAAGACGCATCGTCTGTGATGATGTCACTTCATCTGTGATGACGTCATTCGTCTTCAAAATGCATTATCTGTTAAGATGTATCGTCTGTAAAGACGTATTGCCTGTGATCATGTCACTTCGTCTGTAATGACATCATATTGTCTGTGATGACATCATTCGTCTTAAGAGTTACATTGTCTTAAGTTGACTTTGCTTCGTCTTAAGTTGACCCTACTTCATCTTAAGACTTTTGTTTCATCTACTTTATGATTCATCTATCTTTTGCTTCATCTGCTCTTTTCACTTCGTTTGCTTTCTAATTCGTCTGTCTTTTGTTTCGTCTACTCTTTGGCTTCGTCTGCTTTATGTTTCGTCTGCTTTTTACTTCGTCTACTTTCCACGTCGTTTACCCTTTTTGCTTCGTCTGCTTTCCGCTTCGTCTTCCCTTTCTACTTCGTCTGCTTTCTGTTTCGTCTACTTTCTGCTTCGTCTGCTTTCTGCCTATGTGACCTAAACTTCTTCTTCTGGACACTATTCATTTGATGCTATCATCTGCTCCATTTTTTACCCTTCAGACGATAGAATTTGTCTTTAAGGTCTATATGAAAGTTGCAAATCTTGAAGTCCTCTTTTGAACCCTCTAAGAATGACCCTAATCTGAAAACCCTAGAGCCCTTTTGTCCCAAGATAGGTGCAATATGATTGAGATCAAAATCCCGTTTGATTATTTCAGCCATAACTCCATTATCCGACCTCCAAATAAGGTGAATCCTATGTCTACATAAACTAGAGGCATAGAGCTATCGAATGATCTGAAGGAATAGAATTTTAACCCAGCCTCTAAGATGTTCAATATCTGGATGAAAGTTGAGCATAGAATGTTTACTTAAGTATAAGAAAGATTTGGAAGATAGGGCCCGATGCTATGGTATCAGAGAATAAGGATGAACAATAAGGGTTAAATAGGAATAACCTTGCATGGTAACAAGCACAAGCACACGTCTTATGATAAGGAATGTTGGGCTCCGAAATCGGGGTCCAACACAGTTATGATATCAAAACAAGAAGAGGATTCGATGATGGTTAAGAAAATGTCATTGGAATAAGTTCATTGATTATGATTTCATAAAAGTTGGGTTCCAAGAGTTGGGTTTCGAAAACAAGACCCAACAACTATAAAGAAGAAGAGGAAATTGAGGAGAGTTTTCTAGATGAGGCTTTAATAATGGTAGACAATTCTTTTCGTCCTTGGTTTGCAGATATTGTAAACTACCTCTCAAGTGGTATTCTTCTCTCTGATCTCTTTTATCAACAAAGGAAGTGTTTTGTGTTTCAATGTTCTCACTATATTTGGGATGAACCTGTATTTTATAAGATATATGCTGACAGTGTGATTCAATGGTGTGTCCCTGAAGAGGAAATGCTTAAAATTTTAATACAATGTCATATCTCACTTTATGCAGGGCATTAGGACGCTAACAAGACTGCAGTTCAGATCTTTAAGTGTGGGTTCTATTAGCCAACCTTGTTCAAGGATGCTTAAGATTTTATGCTAAAGTGTGATAGGTGTCAAAGAGTGGGTAACATATTGAAGAGGGATGAGATGTCGCTTTCAAACATCATGGAGATGGAGATATTCCA
Source organism: Erythroxylum pedicellare (assembly GCA_027563575.1). Lineage (NCBI taxonomy): Eukaryota > Viridiplantae > Streptophyta > Magnoliopsida > Malpighiales > Erythroxylaceae > Erythroxylum > Erythroxylum pedicellare. The sequence continues at coordinate 10,000 of JAOQMP010026899.1, read as the reverse complement.
TGTGTGGGGCCTGGATTTTATGGAACCATTCCCATCCTCCTTAGTTAACACTTACATATTAGTTGGAGTTGATTATGTTTCCAGGTGGGTTGAGGTCGTAGCTACTCCAACTTATGATGGCAAGGTGGTTCAAAAGTTCATCAAGAAGTTCTTTACTAGATTTGGGGTACCTAGAGCAATCATAATGTTGGATAAGTGCTCTAAAGACAATCACCTTTATCCTTTATTATATAAATCATTTTATGATTAATAAAGGCATTTTTCATTATTTTGATGTTCATACATTTATGGATTTGATGTTGATCTTACATTGATTTAATGAAGTCCTTGATACAAAATATAGTATAGAGGAAATCATGATAATGAGATTCCTGTCATGTGTAATTATGTTAGTATCTAAAATTTCCCTAGTCATAGGATTAACAAGATGGGATATCATTAATCCAGATAGACTAGTACATGTTATACTCCTTAATTGGATCAAGCAGTAGATCTCATATGCTGTAGACATGAGTTGTTTAAAGTTAACATGTAGATGCTTACTAACGGTAGTAAGTACATTGGATTAACCTACTATGAGACAATATTAATCTACTATGAGACAATCATATGGATATTTTATTCCAGTGTCAATAATAATCTCATCATAGCAATGGTGCAAGTATCCTTTGACTTGAGGTGCTAAGGGATATCTTGAATATTGATCCTATGTTTTTAGTTCATTCATTAGTGCCTTTTAAAGGTTACTCATAGGGTGGTGTTTAGGTATAACTTGAGGTATTCAGAGATAATTGAGTAGCCAATAAAGGATTCACCACTCCTAATAAAAGGAGATGATACCCATGGCCTCTTGTCGGGGTACTCATGAGTCTTTGACCAGAGCAGATATCTGTCATCAAGAGAGTCTTCAATGATACATAAATGAGATCCTTAGGAAAAGATCTAATATCACTTGGATTAGAAGTGACATAGTCAGTTTAGTGGGAGTTGACACTTTGACCAGACTCTAAACCAAATGGGGTATAGATGGTAAAAGGATGAATTGCATGGCAAAATTACGTATGGAAGGGTTCGTGTACATGTGACACAAAAATCTTTTGGGAAATAGACTTAGTCAACGGATTAACTATATTTTGATCGATGGGAACTCTCTCTATTTTGGCATCATTTCTACCAATGATCTCTCTAATCAAATGGTAGCGCCTGACTACATGTTTGGACTTCTAATGAGACCTTAGTTCCTTCGCCTACACTATAGCCCCGTTGTTGTCACAATACAACTGCACTGGGTCAGTGATAACTCGGAACCATACCAATTTTCATGATGAACTTCTTAATTCAAATCGCTTCCTTTGTCGCTTCTGAAGCTGCAATATACTCTGCCTCTGTCATCGAATCTATAGTTGTCTCTTGTTTGAAACTTTTCTAACTAACTGCACCACCATTCGATGTGAATACATATCCTAACTGGGATCTAGGGTCATCTCTATCAGATTGGAAACTGGCATCAATATACCCACTTACCACAAGATCACCTTCTCTATATACTAAGAATACATCCTTAGTTCTTCTTAAGTACTTAAGGATATTCTTGACGGCCACTCGATGACCCTCACCAAGCTTTACCTGGTATTTGCTCATAACACTTAGAGCATACGATACATCGAGTCTAGATAACACATGTATATGATTTATCCTATAGCCGAAGCATAAGGAATCAAACTCACACTAGTCCTCCGATCTTGTGTCTTTGGACATATAGATTTAGAGACTGTAATCTCATGAACCATGGGAAGAAAACCTATATTAGGCTGCTCTATACTAAACCTATTTAGCATCTTGTCTACGTATATAGTCTGAGAAAGACCAAGCAACCTCTTTGATCTATCTCTATAGATCCTTAACCCCAAAATATAAGTTTCTTTTCCAAGATCTTTTATAGAGAAATTCTTAGCAAAGTAGAGACATCATTTCCTATTAGCAATATGTCATCTATATATAATCCAAGGGACACGACTTCCCTCCCACTAGCCTTCTTATACACACACAGCTCATCCAGATTTTGTGAGAAACCAGACTCTTTGATTGTCTCATCAAATCGGATATTCCAACTCCTGGATACTTGCTTCAATATATAAAAGGATTTCTGAGGTTTACATAGCTTTTCTCCATTCATGGATATGAAACCATCAAGTTGTGTTATATACACATCCTTGGTTAGGTTTCCATTAAAGAAAGACATCTTCACATCCATTTGCTTTATCTCATAATCATCATGAGCGGCAATGGCTAGGAGTATCCTAATGGATTTAAGCATAGTTACTGGGCTAAACATGTCATCATAACTAACACCTTGCCTTTGAAGATAGCCTTTAGCTATACGCCTAGCTTTATAGGTAACTACATTATCCTCCATGTTAGTTTTCTTCTTAAAAACCCATTTACACCCTATGGCTTTTATCCCTTCGAGTGGATCAACCAAAGTCCATACTTGGTTTTCATATATGGAATCTATTTCATATTTCATAACTTGAAGCCATTTATCAGATTATGACCTCTTCAGAACTTCTTCATAGGTAGTAGGCTCATCATCTTCTATGAGCAATACGTCGTTAAGTTCATTTATGAGAAATTCGTATCTCTTGGGAACATGACATATCATACTTGACCTATGAACTTCTTATATGTCAGAAGGTTAAACTATTGTTTCATCTTTATAAATAATAGTCTCGAGTCTATGTAGTTGATCTGCGTCTGCTTGAGCATCTTGAACTTGCACAAGTTCAAATTTTCTCCCACTACATTCTCGTAGATGAAACTCTTTCTTTAAAAAGACATGTTTTGAAACAAACTCCTTTTATTCCTAAACATGTTAGAACTAATATCATATAGTTTTCTTAGGATATCCTACAAACAGACACTTGTTAGATTTAGCTTCAAGCTTATCTAACTAAACCCCTTCAAAAAAATAGGACAACCCTAAACTTTCATATGAGAAAGATAGGGTTTCTTGTTAGTTCATATCTCATATAAGTAACATCAACTGACTTGGATAGGACTCTGTTTAATACATAAATAGACTTTTCGAGTGCATACCCCTAAAAGGATTTTAGTAAATTTGCTAAACTCATCATAGACCTCACCATGTCTAATAAGGTTCAGTTTCTCCTCTTAGTCACACCATTGTGTTATGCCATGTAAGATGGAGTCCATTGGAACAATATTCCATTATCCCTAAGATAATCCAAAAACTCTTGGCTTAGGTATTCACCACTTCTATCTAATCAAAGTGATTTAATACTTCTCCCAAATTGTTTCTAAACATCATTTCTGAATTCTTTGAACCTTTCAAAGGCTTCAAACTTGTATCTCATAAGAGACACATGCCCATATTGAGAATGATCATCGATAAAAGTAATGAAGTATACGAAACCACCTTTGACATTTATGGTCATCGGACCACATACATCAGTATGTATTAGGTCTAAAAGTCTACTAGCTCGTTCACCCTTTCCCTTAAAGGGTAACTTAGTCATCTTGCCTGATAAGCAAGATTCATATATGTCAAGTAGCCCATTGTTACCATAAGGTACATACCGGAACACCCTGAGGACATTCCAGTACATAACCTATGATAATGGCACGTTAGAGCATACACAACATTCACTTAAACATGACATCATTATTCTTTTTTCTCTTAAAAGACATCATCAAGAAGGCATAATATTTTAAAACCAATTTCCTTATTTCATTTCCTAAGCAATTTGGACATCATAGCTTTACAAAATTATCCAAATATGTACATTATCAAAACTAAATACATAACAAGCTACACATATGGGGAACTATACAAAAATCTATCTAATCCTTTAATCTTAGCTAACCAACCTTTGATCCATTTCTTCTCCCAAAAGTACAAGAGTATGCTTCTTATAGCATCTCTTAGTAGCTAATGTCCTCTTTGGATCCTGAAAAATCAAATTTGTAATTTTGAGAGTTTCACGAACTCAATGAGGTAACCATCATCAATGATTCACTCAATTCATGCAACACATCATACATGTAACATATAATTCACATCTTTGCATTTTTGTATAAGGCATCACTTATCACTTTCAGAACAATTATACAGATAATTTCATTTATGCGAAATACAAATATCAATTTTAAAATGCAATGTACATAACTCATTTTCATTTATTACTTTGTTGTGATTGAGTGTCTTTTTACTAGCTCATATCCTTTTGTGGATACCGAGTTGTATCTAATAATGTCCCATATCCATTCGTGGATATTGGGTACATGCACAACTGATCCAGAGGCTCTTATCACGTTCTGAGCTTTAAGCTCTTTTTACTGGCGACTCCAGTCACAACTGCCTTTATGTTTCATGTATTCATGAAATGGAATGCTTCACATTCACACATTCTCAATCAATCATATGATTTCACATTCACAATCAGAACACATTTATCTTTGGACCTTAGTTCAACACTCTACAAAAATAGTTGAGTAACATCTATTTCTTCATATTCACATACAAGTAACACTTCAATATCACATTCAAGCATCAGAAGTCTCAGATCTTCATTATCTGGAATCAACACAATCAAATCACATTTATAAGCTAATTTAAAATATAATCTAACGCAAACAATTTAATTAAATGAGACCATCTAAGTTACTCACAAATTGCTCCAGGAGTTATTGTCTTAAAGTCCCGGTAATGTTTAGATGATGGCGCTTAATATGCTCCTCTATCATGCAATATACATTTACATATATCACAATTTTGCACAATTGTATAAGTATTCATTTATAGACATATAAGTATATGGAAAATGCACAATGCATGCTCAATGACAATCCTGGGTATCTTCCATTATTCATGTCATAATAACATTCAAATATCAAAACTCACTTACGTGTCATTTGTACTTAGGGTTTATACCTCAATAAAACACTTTGAATCTAATTTCATAACCTAATTGATCATTTCAGAATTTTCCAAAAATAGACTTTCGGGTCAACTTTTTTGATTATTTTGACTAAGATAATGGAGTAATTTGGCCACACTTCCTTTAGAAAATTGTTCTCATATATCTTAAGTTTCTAATGACACCAAGATCATACAATTTGGTCCATTATTTTGAAAGTTATACTCAAAATACTTTAGACTGAGAACATTCAAAATTTTGGCTAGTGCATGATCAGGCACTCAAAGTTGTACAACTCATATCTCTCAATTGAAATATAAAAAAATTACAAACTTTATACTAAATGAAATCTAAGAGAATAAACTATAACTTTGATGAAGAAACCTTTTTCTGATTCAATCTACATCAATACAGTTTATTCGATAACAACACAATATGATTTCTGTCACAGGTAGTATTGCAACCTAAGCCAAAACTGAACTTCAAGCTAAATTTCAAGACCCTTAATGACAGAATTCAAATTCAATTTCTTCGTAAATATTGTAGTCGTATGTCTTTAGTTTCATCTAGGTCAAAATCCATCTAATTTAAATATTCACAGATTAAGTTATAACCCTAAATATAACTGCATGTTCAGTAAAAACACTCCATATAACATAATCCAACACACTACATTGCCAACATAGAACATATTCTCATACTGTCAAAACTGAACACAAACATATGCATTCGTCCACCAATTTGCTGCACCCAGTTATCAATTTCATGTCTAATTTTGAGACTCTTAAGGACAGAATTTAAATTCAATGTCTTCATGAAAATGTAGCCTTATGTCTCTAATTTAATTCTAATAAAAAATCATCTTATTCGAATAACTATAGAACAATTTATTGCAAAAATATAGAAGCTTAATTAGTGGCAATGTTACTGCTAACATTTTCCAGTACTAATGTTACTGCTAACATTTTCCAGTACTTTCTTCCAATTTTTCATATTTTATAACTTCCTACATTTTACACCTAACACATCTTTTCTACTTCATTTCCTCTTCATTCTCAACTCCATTTTAACTCAGTATCATTCATAAACAAATCATGATCTATTTCAGATAATTAACTAAAAATAGAATATATATATATATATGTACCCATTCATCAACAATTTTTTGCACTCATCCGAACACCATTTTGATGATCATTCTACCTCAAAAACATCTCTATAACAATATATGAATTATGACTCATCATACATATACAAAAGTAAGACATTTATATAAGCTTTTCATCACCCACGACACATATATAAACATTGCATATTTAAGTCATCAATCTTAATTTACTCATCATTCTAGCTTCATTTAACCAAACACATGATAATTAAAGGATAACTTACTTGATTTAGCTTCAAATCTTCAAAAAGTCACTTAGCCCTAGCTCCCAGTCATCCTATGATCTTCATCTTCTAAAGGTGGTAGGGTTAGGGTTTTTTTTGTGACAAAGTGAAGAAGATAGCAAAATGATAGTAGTAAATGGAAGGTGTGAACAAGGTTCACATTGAGAGGGTGAGAAATAGGTGTCATAGATGAACAAAATTGAAGAAGATAAGAAGAGAAATTACAATAGGTTAGAGCAAATGAATAAGTGAAAGACAATTAAAAATGAGCATTTATAGCCTCGTGTTGCTTTTGCAGCTCTGGTGATATAGTGGCTAACATAAGACAACTAACCATCTCTTTATCATCGAGATGCTTCCTATATGCCCTATGATCATCGTCAAAAACATCAGTAGTAGGGGGATTGGGAAGTGGTTCTTCCAAGATATAACCAAGCTTCTCGGAGTTGAGAACTATTCTCAAGTTCTTGAGCTAGTCTAGGAAGTTTAGTCCAGTCAACTTATTAGCTTCTATCAATGATCTTAAATTCATACTAGTACTCATGGTGTTGACTCGGGCAATAGAAACTTTTCATCAAAGAGAGAAAATTTAAAATGCAATTAAATGCATGTATATAAGGACTTTAATAAGACACATTATGGCTCCCATTATTTTTCACGAATTCATAACCCTCAATATAAATTCGAGAGAACTTATAAAGAAATTCTCCTAGTGGGTTGATATCTAATATCCCCAAAAATGACCTTGGGTTTGTCCAAAAAGCCACCTTAGTTCATCCAGTAGGTATCATTCATACCAATTGCATCTCTAATGTAATTATCGAATCTAGTTCTATCAAATGTTGATGTGTGCACACTCATTGAGCTATTAACTCTTGACATGTGTACATATAATGTGTACTAACCAACTTCACCTTTATCCACGTTGATCTTTGGTTTGCCCAATAAACTAATGTTCTAGTTAAAACCGATCCATTATTATGAAAATCCTATTTTCATGATTCGAACATATCCATGTAAAACTGGCTTGGATTTGCCCAATAACCCTAACTTTAAAAGGACTCTAGTTCTCGCCATATTAAAGGAAGGCGTTAGTTTTAAAATTTTAGGTGAGGGATTTGACTAAGGTCTCATCTAATATATATATAATATAGCATGATATGGACTACCCAATCAAATTAGGTCTAAGCCCATAACCATCCATCATACAAGACCACACACCATGCATTCTCTAATGTATATATATAAATACATCATTTTGGTTATGACATCTTATGGATCCTAATATGAAAGGCCCAATCCAACACTTGGATCTAAGCCCAATCCAACACTTAGATTTATTATCTTCCTTTTACTAAGTTGGCTAAAATTACTATTGAATGTTATTTCATTTGGACTTAATATTAATCTAATTAATATGAATGCCTAATTCTAGAAATTAATTCTTAATCAATTTACATTAAAATAATTATTTGATGTCCAAAATTAAACAACTTCAATTTTTTTCACATATGTCAATTTTTTTAACATGCAAGAAGTTCGTAAGTCAGGTAGGGTATGTCATGTTCCTAAGAGATACGGATTTCTCATAAACAAACTTAACGACGTATTGCTCATAGAAGATGATGACCCTACTACCTATGAAGAGGTTCTAAAGAGTTCATAATCTAAAAAATGGCTTTAAGCTATGAAATTCGAAATGGATTCCATGTATGAAATCCAAGAACAGACTTTGGTTGACCCATCCGAAGGGATAAAACCCATAGGGTGCAAATGGGTTTTAAAGAAAAAACTAGATATGGAGGGTAATTTTCTTACCCATAAAGCTAGGCTTATAACTAAAGATTATCGTCAAAGGCAAGGGATTGATTATGACGAAACGTTTAGCCCAGTACCTATGCTTAAATCCATTAGGATACTCCTAGCCATTGACACTCATTATGATTATAAGATATGGCAAATGGATGTGAAGATGACTTTCCTTAATGGAAACCTAACCAAGGATGTATATAAGACACAACCTGATAGTTTCATATCTATGCAAGGAGAAAAGGTATGAAAGCTTCAAAAATCCATTTATGGATTGAAGCAAGCATCCAGGAGTTGGAATATCTAATTTAATGAGACAATCAAAGAGTTTGGTTTCTCAGAAAATCTAAATGATCCATGTGTGTATAAGAAGGTTAGTGGGAGTGCAATTGTGTTCCTTGTATTATTTGTAGATGACATATTGATAATAGGAAATGATGTCTCTGCTTTACAATCAGTCAAAATTTCGTTAGATAAGAACTTCTCTATGAAAGATCTTAGAAAAGCAACTTATATTTTGGGGATAAAGATCTATAAAGATAGATCTAAGAGGTTGCTTGGTCTTTCTTAGTTTATATACCTTGACAAGATGCTAAAAAGGTTTAACATGGAACAACCTAAGACAGGTTATCTTCCCATGGTACATGGGATTACACTCTCTAAATCTATGTGTCCAAAGACACAAGATGAGAGGACTCTTATGAGTTTAACTCCTTATTCTTTGACTATAAGATCAATCATGTACACTATGTTATGTACTAGACTAAATGTATCGTATGCTTTAAGTGTTACGAGCAGATACCAGTAGGAACCTGGTGAGGGTCATTGGGTGGCTATCAAGAATATCCTTAAGTACTTGAGAAGAACTAAGGATGTATTCTTGGTATATAGAGAAGGTAATCTTGTGGTAAACGGGTATACTGATGCCAGTTTCCAATATGATAGGGATGAGTCCAGGTCCCAATCGGAATATGTATTCACACTAAATGGTGGTATAGTTAGTTGGAAAAGTTTCAAACAAGAGACGATTGTAAATTCGACGACAAAGGCAAACTACATTACAGCTTCAGAAGCGGCAAAGGAAGAGGTTTGGATCAAGAAGTTCATCATGGAAATTGATGTGGTTTCGAGCATCGCTGACCCAGTGCAGTTGTATTGTGACAACAATCGGGTTATAGTGCAGGCGAAGGAATTGAGGTCTCATCAGAAGTCCAAACATGTACTCAGACGCTACCATTTGATTAGAGAGATCATTGGTAAAAATGATATCAAAATAGAGAAAGTTCCCACTGATCAAAATATAGTTGATCTGTTGACCAAGCTTATTTCCTAAAAGAGTTTTGTGTCATATGTACATACCTATGGTATTCGATTTCAAGGCAATTAGCTTTAGTGCAAGTGGGAGTTTGTTAGAGAAGTGCTCTAAAGGCAATCACCTTTAGCGTTTATTGTACAAATCATTTTATGATTAGTAAAGGCATTTTTCATTATTTTGATGTTTATACATTTATGGATTTGATGTTGATATTAAATTGATTTAATGAAATCTTTGATACAAAACATAGCATGGAGGAAATAGTGATGAGATCATGGTAATGAGATTCCTATCAAATGTAATTATGTTAGTAACTAAACTTTCTCTAGTCATAGGATTAATAAGATGAGATATCATTAATCCGGATAAACTAGCACATGTTATACTCCTTGATTGGATCAAGCAATAGATCTTATAAGCTATGTGTGGTAATGCTATTCAAAATAAAATAACTAGAATACTACTATAGTTGTAACATCCCATCACCGATGGGAAGGGTAAAATAGTAAATTGGAACGAGTTATGAGTGTGTAAACTCATCTCGGCA
>JAOQMP010026880.1:0-12156 GCA_027563575.1 Erythroxylum pedicellare | reverse complement strand
TTTTTTAAATAACAGTCAACTGACTTCTTATAAAAGCTCTTTTTAGAAAAGCTCTACTAACAAAAGTTCTACTGCTAAAAGCTCTACTGATATAAGCTCATCCAAACAGACACTAAAATAATATATTTAAGTTGAATGTCTAAATTGTCTTTTAATATTTTTAAAAAAATTAAGTTCTTATATTATTACTAATAAAATTTTAAATTTTACAAAAAATAATAAAATTCTTGTTAATGTAATCTATATAATGTCGATATAAATATACGAGAAATTGATATTATTTTAAAAATAATATTTTTAGAGGACAAGTCTTGGATCAACGGGTAAGATTACTCCTTTGTGATCGGAAGGTCGCAGATTCGAGTTACAGAACCATCTTTGTAAAATGCAAAGGAAAAATTTTGTATAATTGATATCCTTCTCTTGACTCCTGATCCCTATAAAGCGAGAAGTCTTGTACACTGGGATTCAGGGATTCGTTGAATCCAAAATATTATTTGTCTGAAAATTTTAAACAAGTTTTTATTGTTATGTTTTGGACTATTTTTTCATTATATTTAAAACATAATAAATATCTTTTTAATAATTTTTAAACAAAAAATAAGGTGGCAACCAAAGTTAGGCACTTGGTAAATCACTGTCATTTTCATCACTGTTAGGCTTTACTGTGCTTTTGGTTAGGCTTTACTGTGCTTTTGCAAGGTGGGCACGTAAATCATCCCTTAAACACAGGATTGGAAGACAAGGTAGGAAAAAGAAGGCCTATACTACAACCTCAGTTTTCCAGATTTATAGTTCAAAATTCGATTAACTAGATTTAACCTGTTGATTTAGAGTTACAATTGTTATATCTAATCACTATCATGAAAAAATGATATTTAACATATATGACTGGCAGAATCAGAGTCTCATTTCTCTGCAAATTTTTGGAACAAATGGGTATGAATGATTTTTTCAGGTTTCAGTAACTTGGTTTCAATCACTTTATGCAGAACATGAAGCAGAAAAAGGAGCAGTAAGATTCTAGTACAAGATTGATCATCATCAGGTCGAACTGTTTCTTTAACAGATGTAGCAGTAATGCCACCTTTAGAAGAGAACTTGTCAAGAAGGCTTTTAATACTTTGAATTATTGGATTCAAACCTTTTGAACTCTTCAAGATTTCGTGTTAGATCATTTAGGTTAAGTTCTTTATTTAACTCAAAATATGAAATTTATGAATTATTGCATGCATTATCCTTAAGATAAGAGCTAACTTGACTGCATACCACATAAAGTTGATGAGGGACTGCGTTGGTTGGCAGAATGTGACGGCCTTTAAGTGCTGCCAATTAAATTAATCATACTCTTGACTGATGTTTCATTGCACTCTGAATAATTGAGCCCTGCGGTTTAGCTCATGTGGTGCGAAGCTTTCCAGTTGTAGAGATAAACCATAATCTTCCAGCTTCCTTGTAGATGGGAATCTTTTGGCTCATACTTTGCTGTTTGTCCCTAGCAACAGCTTCTCCAGAATCTCAAGGCATGTTAATTTATGTTTACTCGTGATTTAGAAGAAAATTTAGAGCTCATGTTCATATTTTGTGTCAATTATAACAATGAATAGATCTTGCAGAACATGAATTATCAAACAATGGGACTGCACAGCTGAAGGTATATCATGTGAGAGGAAAAGGTTCTTCACTCGTTCAGAACTCCACCTGGTCTCTTTCAGATGTACTCTTACATGACGAAGAACATGTCAAGGCTCTTACCAAAAGATTAAAGAAGAAACATGTGAAAAGTCCTTCTGGTTCTCGTCCTAAATTAGGACATCTCGTGAAACCAAGTTCTGCTAATATTCCATTGAACCCAGGGCTGTCCATTGGTTCTGGTAATTACTATGTGAAATTAGGCCTTGGCTCTCCTCCCAAGTACTATTCCATGATCCTTGATACTGGTAGCTCCCTGTCATGGGTTCAGTGCCAGCCTTGTGTTGTTTACTGTTATCGTCAGGCAGACCCATTATTCGATCCCGAAGTATCTGCTTCCTACAAGAAACTGTCGTGTGATTCTTCCGAGTGTTCTTTACTCAAAAGCGCCACCTTGAACGATCCCAAATGTACAAATGCTGGTTCTTGTTTGTACACAGCCAGCTATGGTGATTCATCGTTCTCGATTGGTTACTTGAGCCAAGACTCGTTGACATTATCACCGTCCCAGTCACTGCCAAGCTTTACATATGGTTGTGGACAAGACAACGAAGGATTGTTTGGAAGAGCTTCAGGTATTGTCGGACTAGCTCGTGACAAGCTCTCCATGTTAACTCAGGTATCTACCAAGTATGGTAACTCCTTCACGTACTGTCTTCCTACAGCAACTTCTGGCTCTTCAGGAGGAGGTTTCTTGTCTATTGGAACAGTTTCTCCATCATCTTACAAGTTTACCCCCATGCTTAAAGACCCTAAAAATCCCAGTTTATACTTTCTGAGATTAGCGACAATTAACGTAGGAGGCCAACCTATAAGATTGTCTCCTTCAGAGTACAGTGTTCCAACCATCATCGACTCTGGAACTGTAATCACAAGATTGCCAATGTCCATGTATTCTGTTCTGAGAGATGCTTTTGTGAAGATCATGTCCACAAAGTATGCAACAGCACCAGCTGTCTCTATATTGGACGCTTGTTTCAAGGGTAATCTCAAGACCATAACAGTTGTGCCTGAGATAAGTATGATTTTTCAAGGAGGAGCAGGCCTTCCTCTTGGACCTCATAACAGTTTGATAGAGGCAGAAAATGGTGTGACATGCTTGGCTTTTGCAAGTTCTTCTGGGACAAGCCCCATTGCCATCATAGGAAATCATCAACAGCAAACGTTCAGTATTTCTTATGATGTTTCCAATTCCAGGATTGGATTTGCTCCTGGAGGCTGCCATTAATATATATATATATATATATATATAATATACCTATAGAATATGGCCAATAAATACTTGTTACATCTGCCTGATATACTGCTTTCCTGGGGTATGTAAAACATATTACCTTGTTAACTTCAGGGATCAACCGTCTCCATAAAGAGAGCTTGGGTTACAGGAATGATGTACATTTGATTGTACTATTCATGTACGATTAATTGTATTTAATTACAAGTATCATTTATCACTTGAACCGACTTTTCCTGCTTAGTCAATCAAAATGTGTTTTCACTTACAATCACTGAGAGATATCATATAATCTACACTTGCTCTGAACCCAGTGGTTGTTGGTTCTTGGGATCAAGAAGAAACACAAAAGAGCAGGGCTGTATTGGTCCTTGAGAATGTCTAGTATCATACTACCACTTGAGTTGATGTTTAGGTGAAGAAACCTGACAATGGGAGTACAGAAAAAGATGCAAATCCTGATCCTTCACAGAAGATAACCAAGAAAGTCACAGGATTTCAACACTAAAATAAACCAGCAAAACTACTGATTCTCTAATCTTTTTTTAAAATTCTTTATAATTTTTAATTTTAAAAAAATCAATTTCAATTAAAAACAACACGAAATTAGTTATTAATAAAAATAAGTTGCCGTTTTCTGTTTATTGTTTTAATTTCTTCAAACTTATAAAAATCATAAAAATAGATTTTGATAAAAATCATAAAAATAGATTTTGTTTTGTAATTTTTGTGTTTTATAATATAATTTATTATTGAAATATTATGTAATTATTTAATATTAGTTATTAATAAAAATTATGAATATTTTAAATTTTATAATTAATTTAAAAATCTTAATTTAATAATTACTAATAAATAATATATTTAATCAACGTTATGTTTTACCCCTGGGATAGGTACGGTCCTTTGCCGACAAACCGTATTTATTAGTATGGTTATGACCCCAAGCTCTTCCGAATTAGGTCAACAATTGAATTCCTTCTGTTAGAAAGGGAAGGGTTCAATTAATATCTCAATCACATCCACGTGATGTCTTATCATTTATCATTAATTGACTCAAAGCCCATGACTGAGGCCCAATCGAACTTTAGGCCCAACCTTAGCCCATGTATTAATTTTCAGGCTACTAATGAGATCGTGCTGATTGCTTAGTAATAATGATGGAACCATGGTTGAAGTGCTGATTGCTTAGTAAGAATGATGGAACCATGGTTGATCAAAATCCTTAAGCAAGTATGAATTTTTGAAGGGAACAACTCACTTCAGATGCTAATATAAGGTTCAAATCTCAATAGGATTACACAGTCCCAACAAAGAAAAGAGAGAAGAGTCTCATTACCATTTCCCAAGTCTTTAGTTATGCTTTGCCCAAACATGACTGACCGACTGCAGTCCTGAACCTCTCTTTTTCATTATTTTACAAACTTGAAAGCTAAAACTCTCCAACTCTATTCCCCTGCTCTTCAGCTGAAACATTGCCACTTGCCACCACCAATTATTCAGACTCTGATTCCATGAGAACAAAATAAAAGCAGTAGCATGTCTTTTTTCAAACCCTTTTCAACTGTATAGTAACATGAGGCAATGTCTAACTTTGTTTATACACCATAATGATGGATCCACCACCCTCAGATTCTCAGGAAAGTGGACACCAGAATGCGGGCACTGACTACAACTACATACAAGGGTGTAATATCACAGTAAAGAGTCAAGGTATGCATAATTCCTGCATCTGTTGTACTGAAGAAGGCTTCCATAAGTGCGGTCCCAGACTCCGATGAAGAGGGATTCTGTATCAGGACTAAAAGACACACCAGAGATCTCCCCAAAAAAATCGATCTCCTGCTCTTTCTCAAACCCATTCTTTGCATCATATACATGCACGAAGTCAGCTGGTTCTGCCATTGCCATGAACTGTCCATCAGACGTAAACCGAATAGATCTAATGGCTCCCAAATTTCCCTTGAGCACAGCAACAGATTTAGACAAGTTCCGGGCATCCCATATACGGCAGGTCTTGTCTTGATTCCCAGTGGCAAAGATGCGACCATCAGGATGCCATGCAGATGCAAATGAGTAATCCAAATGTCCACTTAACGTCGTAATAGTCTGAAAAAAGAGTTTCAAATTAGCCAAAGCCATCCAAAGAGTTTTGAGGTCTGAAGAATTATTCAAAGGGCATCAACTACCTTTCCTGTTTGAGAATCCACCAGCATTCCATCGGGGCTGTCACCAACAATTACAAGCTGCTTACCGTCAGGACTCAATGAGGTATGCTGCAAACAGAAACAAGAAAATATCAGAGCATGTTACTAAGAATACATGCAGGTCCTGATTACTGTATCGTGCTTTTCTTTTAATAGTTGTGAAGGAAAAGCATAAGAGAATAGTTGGACTTACTTAATACAATATTAGATCCTTATGAATGGAACATTCCCATCAAGCAAGCTGTTCATACTAATTCAATCTAGACGAGATTGGGACTTTTGAGTTTATCTCAACATTACGTCACACATTCATAAACACACAGGATAGCTACAAGAAAATCTGTTAAACTAAATATTATTTCCTTTGTTACAAAATATACTTTTTCTTCATTTAGACAGTTTTTCTGTCTTAATAATGAAATGTAGTGAAAAAGGATCAGTGGCTGTTTGCACGCATGCTGGCAAACACTAAGACACTCAAATGTGGAGAGTTCAAAGAAGTTTAAGAAGGGAAGAAGAGAAGAGAAGAGAAGATGAGCATAAGAAAGGTAGGCCTAATTTTGAAGCAATTAACTAAAGAAAAAGGCACCACCCAGTACAGATGTTAGTTGAAAAGAAAAGAAATTAGTCCCACATGCACACACGATCATCAGAACTCCAGGTGAAAATGGAGGACGAGGCATTTTCACCACAAAAGCACTCATCATCACCATTCCATGACCCCCAAAAGTTATTTCCCGTTTGCTTATGCTTAGATAGTTTAAGAATGAAAAGGCATAGAAATGTGATTGTCAACAATTATTCCATTCAAACATGGTTTTCCTATGGTAAGGGCATGCAAATAAGACTATAAAGGACAAAAAAAACTGCATATAGATGGACAAAGTTCGCAAACAGCAGATGTAAATACAAAATGGATTACTTACATTAACTGGCCAACGAAAGGTAAAATGCTTAGAAAGTTGAAATCTCTCCATATCAAAGTTTCTTACTCCACAATCATTATTTGAAGCCATGAAATGAACAGCACCACTGACAAAGCATTCACCACAAGTGTGTTAAGATTCACAAGGTCATGAGACCAAGATATTTACCTGACTTAATCAAAATTAGAGGCTGGATAAACAACAATAGCAGTCAATGAATGAAAACAAGTAAGAAACCTGGGATTATCATAAATCTCAACTGCATTTGTGATTGCATTATCATCATAAGTTGTCCTGAAGCAGAAGCTAACTCCAGGTCGATCTAAGTACTGCATCATGAAAAGGAATAAAAAGAATTTATAAGGAATAAAAATCTCACTTGAGAATGCAATGCAAAATGACATCCTTTTATATTCATAGATTGTGACCCATATTGATAAGCAAACAACACAAAATCACAAAACTTGAAAGGGAAAAAGAAAACAGAAAAAGAAGATGGTGCACTTGATTCAACACCCAATATTAGGATATAATGACAAAAAATTGGAATGATCAAACCGATTGTAAGAATGATGCCAAATTAAGAACACATAAAGCACATACATGATTCAGCTTTGGTCCAAATCAACACCTCTTTAAAATGATTTGGAAGGCCAGCAAACAAATAAATAACTTACAAGCACCAGAGATTACCTTGCATATAAGTTCTCCCTGAAAACCTCCAGCAATCAACAAATTATCCCGTACCGCCAGAGTACTAACTTGTGTTTGAGAAAATCCTTCCAAAAGGCTCCCAGGGTGTTTCTGTGAGACAAAAAAGAAATAACAATTGAAACTGATATGAGAACTTAACATTCAGTGAAATAATAATATAGGAGCGACAAAAATGAACAATTTCAACATGTTTCACATAGAATAATTCAAGATTAAAAGTATGATGTACCTCACGTGGTGCCACATGACCAGATACATTAAGAACTTCGGTCTTCTTGCAACTTAAGGATGACCAATGAACAATCGAGAAGTGTGACATGAGGTAGACATCATGCTTTGATGTTGACCATACCAAGTTCCGCAACTTCATTTATAAAAAACTCAGATTAAGATTTTAGACATTAAACAGGATTGTAAGTGCTTTTGTTAATCACATGGTCATTCTACACAAAAGAGGGTTATGAAACTCATTATGTGAAGGAAAAAGAAAGATAAAGGGATGAAAGAAACATTTTCAATTGAAAACAATGAAAATCTTGCCCAGTGCATCATGTCAGCACGTAACTGAAATCAAACTTAAGAGACGAAAGAATAGGATCCTACTTGAAAATGAAGAATTGTTGATTTCACAGATTTGGTATTCCGCCAAAACTCATAGTATGTACCCCCTTTCCTAGTAGGCTTGCATTCCTGAAAAAAATCAAAATTGAAATGAAAAGGAATGTTCAAATGCATCTAATGGTACAATAAAACAACAGGTTCTAATCTAATAGTACAATAAAACAACAGGTTCTACCTTTTCTGAACCTGCTCCTGATTGAGGAATGTTCTCGTAATTCTTGTATTGATCTAACCTAGTTTGCCTGTACTTCTCACGGGAAATGCTCAGTCTGTCCCAAGGAATGCCTTGGATATCTTTTCCTCTCCTAGCATCTGCAGCAGATGTATCTTTTACCCTAGTATCCTGCAGAATAAACCAAAAAGATATTGCTGTAAAGGGCTCCCTTAGTGAAGCTGCAAAATCATGACTCCGATGCCAAAGCAAATGAAGCACATGAATCAGCACTACAAACTAACGACCAGTAACAGAATAAAAGAGCCTAAATTCTAAGAATGGATGATATAAAACCAGAACTGACCAAATGATCATCATCATCATTGTCCTCATCCGACTCAGAATCACCCATAACACGGAAGTACATATCATCGTGCGCTTCTGCCATCTCAAAGTCCTCAGCCGCATAATCCATATCATCCCCTTGATACTGGGACATTTTTGAAGAGCAACTTTGTACCTACACCAACAAGTAAAACCCAAACATCAGCCATTAACCCCACATCTAATTCCTCAAAATATGAATGCAAATCAAAATCATCTTCTTTAATCCCTGCCCAAAATCCCTCAATCAGAACATTAAGACCATTCTACTCGAAACTCAAATATATGGCTAAGCTAATAGTTACCCAGAAACAAAAATTCAAATTTCTTCAATTCACAGGCAATTAGGGTTCCTCCTTGAAGATACACACGTAAAGCATAAATTGTTAATTAAAGCGTTCTCGAAACTTACAAAGAACGAAGCTTTACACCAAACTCACCTATCCCCTAAAACGAGACAATATTTTGACCCATCCTTTCGTCTTTAATTACTAGACAATTACCCAATTGAAGAACCACCTAATAACACCTTCACGAATTAACCCGTGGCAAATTAAGATCAAACTACAAAACAATCAACAAGTAGAATTCATCGAAACAAAAAAATGCCCAAGATAATTCTACCCTAATAACCCTAACCTACCCATCAAAAAATGGTAATTTTTTAAAAAGAGGAGACTAAAACAGAATCTCCAGAAAACCCAATTAGATCTTACAGATTGCAGATTCATCATAACACCATATCAAGAAATTGAAACAGAAATTTAACAGGAATGAATTGGGGGAAATAGAGAACCTGGGGATTAGATTAAACAGCAGATGTTAGGGGTTTCCTTTTTTCTCTGTTTTGTCTTTAATTTCACTCTGTTTTTTTTCTCCCTCACTGATATTTGATGGAGAAGACACACAAACGCTCAACCTCCAATGGCCCTTTCCTAGCACTAAAAAGTTCCCCCTTTTCATTCACTATATATATATATATATATTATTGTCGTAAATGATTATATTATTATATAATATTTGATATTTACAATTCTTTATATTAGGTAAGATGGATAGACATGTAATGTAAGCTTTATCATTATCATGATGAAGGAGAGAGAGGGTTTGTTTTTTGAGAAATAAGGAGAGAGAATTTGTTTATGTTTCCTTCTATTGGCTTGTGGCATTGGATTAAGTGAATTTGTTCAAGAAAAGAAGCTTGATTCTTTACTCTTCTGCCCCTGCCATGCAGGTTCCAACCTTCATGCCCAAGGATTCTCGCTTTTGTCCCTTTCTTGTTTTGTCACCGACCAACTTGTCCAAGTTTGCAAATTCTTAAAATTCTTAGTAAGTTCTGTAACTTTTATCTGAATTCATCCAAGTTCATTGTCAGCTCTTGAAGCGATGTAACAGCTGAGAGAAGCGTAAGCAAATGTAATAAAGTTTTAAACGTAAGCAAATGGAATAAAGTTTTAAACTTTGACACAAATCCTACGCTGGTCTTGACCCTGTTCAGCGACAGCCCGCCATTTTCAAACCCCACTTCGATTAGGTACGGAAACGAGGAATGCCTTCTGTTGTAGGGCGGGGTATGTCCAGTAGCGCTCGTTGCAGGTAGCTGGTGACGGAGACAGGTGACGTGAAAGTAGAAGGTGAAGAGTGTAGTGTACGAATACGATGTCTATATTGGATGCGGCGGAGGAGGAACACACCTCTAAGTCAATTGCCAGTTGCGGTATCTTGCTTCTCCATGATCAGAGTTTATGGGATAACCCTTCTCCGTGAGGCAATTGCTGTTGGTGGATTGAGAGTTCGTGCAAGATTGAATATTTATTTGTTTACTACGTTCATATTCAATACCAACTTTTTTTTTTTTTTGAATGAAAAGGAGAGAATACACTAAGTACATTACATGACTAATCTAGGAATGCGTCATTTTCAATAGTTAGGCATCCAACAAGGATTTGTCTCTCTGTATCTTTACAGTTTTATGATCAGATCATGGTCGGCCTCTGAGAACAGTGGAACAGGCTAATGCTGCCAAACTCTCAAAAGCTCCATCAACTCGGTTGAGGAACCCAACTGTTCCTTTCAAGATTTGGATCGTCCTTATTCCTACTCGCAGGAACAGAACAAAATAGAAAAGCACAAGAAGAAGAATCCATTGGTCTTGCACTATCAGTTTCATGTTATTGCATATGCACTTGTAACTTGGTGTCTAATTAATCAAGTGATGCAGTTCGAACAAATGTTTAAAATAATGCAGAGAAGTGTGCCAAAGTTGACTCGGAAAAATAAACGGATTAATATTCCCAAAAAAGCTAACGTCTAGTAGATTTATCGGAAATCTCTAATACCTAGCAAATACGACTTGAAAAACTAAGGTATATGAAACCATAGATTCGAAAAGATGCGATTTGAAGAACCCCCAAGAGTTGAACGTCACGAAGAATGATCAGATCTTTGATAAGTTCGAAAGTGTTCAAAAAAATGAACATAAGACTTAAGAGCGATAAACTTACGAACTCACAAGAGAGTTGTTTCAATTTCTACTCAAAAGAGAAATGTCTTTCGATACAATGGAAAAGGGTAAATATAGTATAGGAGTATGTCTAGCCACAAGGGTAAAATTAATGAAAATAATTAATTAAGAAAATGGTCTAAGGATTGAATAAGAAAATTAACTTAAAAAGTAGGATTTGAGAGTATTTATAGAATACGAGTATGCCTAGCCGTAAACGGTAAAATTAATGAAATTAATTAATTAAGAAAATGGTCTAAAAATTAAATAGAAAATTAATTCAAAGAGCAGTATTTGAGATAATTTCTTTTGAAGCTCGATTCTTTTGTCAAAATTGTCGAAGGAATAATTTTCGTTTGGAACTCAATTCTCTGTTAAATTTATTCCAACGCTTAGTCCCCGCTTGTTATAATGGTCCAACTAAGATAATGGGACACCTCCTCCTCCTGATCGACATTCTAACTCTTCATTTGAATCTCCCAAATCAACTCCACCATCGACTCCTTAATTCTCTTAGCATAAGCTCAGGTTATTAGTCCAACTGGCACATACAAAAGGTCTCATTGCTTTATCTTGGCCTTGTTCGTATCATCCTCTCCTTTGTCAAGAGGAATATTCATCCACGAATCATCACCTGCGTCAAAAGGAGATAAATCACTAACATTAAAAGTGGCCGATACGTTGTGCTCACCTGGGAGCTCTAATCTGTATGCATTGCCATTGATCCTTTCAATCACTTGAAATGATCCATCCCCTCAGGGTTGCAACTTATTTTGCCTCTGCTTCAAAAACCCCTCTTTACTCATATAGAGCTACATGCAATCACCTATTCAACAATAACTTTATGTCGTCCCTTGTTGGCCTTGTTGATATACTGTTCATTCTTTTTTTCAATTTGAGTTTTCACTTTCTCATGAAGTAACCTTACTAATTCTGCCTTCCTCACGCCATCTAAACTAGTCCTTTCATCAACAAGCAAAGACATTAAGTCCAACGGGGACAAAAGATTAAATCCATACACAATTTTAAAAGGTGAATAACCAGTAGGTGAATGTACAATTCTATTATATGCAAATTCAGCAAAAGGCAAACACTCTTCCTAGCTCTTAAGATTTTTCTTTATAATGGCAAGAAGTAATTGAGATAGAGTTCGGTTAACTACCTCGGTCTGACCGTCAGTTTGGGAGTGACATGTGCTAGAAAATAGTAATTTAATTCTTAACTTCCCCCATAAGACCATCCAAAAATGACTAAGAAATTTAACATCTCAATTTGAGACTATAGTTTTAGGAATCCCATGAAGACGTACTACTTCCCTAAAGAACAGATCTGATATGTGGGTTATATCATTAGTTTTACGACAAGGAATAAAATGCACTATTTTACTAAACCGATCGACACCACAAAAATAGAATATTTCCCCTTCCTTGTTTCATTTAAACATAGTACAAAGTCCATAGAAATATATGTCCAAGGTTTTGCATTTACCAAACATACTAATAGTAAGAACAAACAAAAATAAATATTTGAAATTTGTGATGATTAATTAATAATAAATATCAAAAATACGAAATCTTTATGTATTCTATACCAAAAAATATGTCTTACTTTCAACATTTGATATGATTATAGTTTAATTTTGAAAAACTATTTCTTCTAGAGCAAAACAAATTTGTCACTTTTCTTTGATTATTCATGCACGTACAGAAGAAACGAAAAAT
>JAOQMP010026871.1:0-12156 GCA_027563575.1 Erythroxylum pedicellare | reverse complement strand
ATAGCATTTTTATCCTAACACCCCCTTTTGGGATGACTTTGCATGATCATTATGACAAGGAAAATGGTGTAATTTAGTAACACTTTCTTCTAGACAATTCTTACACTATTTTTCTAGTTTCTAATAACACTAGAATCATACGATTTGATTCAGTATACTGAAAGTTACACCTAAAACAGTTCAGACTATTTTTAAACTATAATAGAACTCCTAACTCTAATTCCAACAAAATTTTGAAATGCTTAGAGATAGAATTAACATTTGATTTCTTCAGAAAAGTTGTATACATATGTATTTAATTTATTTTGAATCAATAATCAACTTATTTGGATATCTATAGTTCAAGATATCATCAAAATAACAAAGTCTATTCAATGAAAATTCTCCAGTTCATAATATTCCAGCATACATCTCCACCAATATCTCACATATGTCATTCCAATTCAGGCATAATTCTTACACTACCAAACATATCATAAAGATTAGATTGTCACTTACTTTCTAGGATTTCAATTCAACTCAAACTTTAAATTAAATCAAGTCTCTATGCAAGCAAATTCATCACAAACTTATGATGAAAATAGGTTGATTTTGGATAGCAAGATGAGCGTAACTTTCAACTAGTTTTCTTGGCTTTTTCATGTAAGGTAAAAAGCTAGTTTTGGTACAGCAATTTGGCTAGGGTTCAGGAAAATTAGATAGGATAAAGTTGGAGAAACTTTCGGTGAAGGAAGGAAGAAAGGAAGCAGAAACTTGGGTTGTAACTTACAAAGACATATGTCTTAAAGCATTCTAGCCATTTGTTCAACAATTGAGCTTCCACTAATCCACTCATTATGCTACCATTTTCACCCTTTTATTAGTGCACATGTCACTCCAAGGTTGGTCCAATTGTCATTTAATTACTATTTGATTTGTTACCAATTTAACTATGCCAAATGTCACTCAATTTTAGGTTAATCATCCAAAATTTCCATGTATCAATTTATCCTACCATTTGGCATTTGTCCTAGTCCAAATGCACATCAAATTCACTAAAAATTATGAAATAATACTAATGATTTCCAAATAAAATTTTTGTCACAAATAACTAACAATTCCTATTTTAATCACATTTATAAATCAATTATAGCCGAAAAATGTCAACGAATGCATGTACAATCATATTCATATGCAAAAATGTGTATGTCATATTTAACTAAAGCATGATGTGCATTTCCTAATTTCTTAGTACTTTCTCATAAATCATAATTTTAGCCTTATTATGAGTAACGGGATGTTACAGTTTTCCTCTTCACTCTTCACTCTTCACTGCCATAGCAAATGGAAAACTTGTCTTATTCTTGGAGTATGAAAATAGAGATGGAAGGCTAGGTTCTCGATGCCAGTTTAACGGGAATATTGACACCAAGCCACCGTTAAGCTATTTCTATCATTTTAAAGTTGTAATTTCTTTTCAAATTGTTATGTTGTTGGTGTTGATTTGGTTGGTTAGGATGAATGATCTTAATATGTTATTTTGATTGTTTTATTTCGAACCTATTGCTAAAACATTGATTGTAATCCGTAATCATTACTTTTGATGTTTGTGAGTATCATCTAATGATCGTTAATCATTAAGAACAGCATGACTTAGGTTAGATAAACCAAACGTGTGAGGTTACTGCTCATATTGATCGTTTTCCAATTCAGAATTCGACTTCCAAACTAAACCTAGAGATCATATCCTAGGTTATTTGGTTGTTAGGTTTAATTAATGATCGTAACTTGGTTAAATACAACCTAAGGGAAACTGTGATTTGTAGAGCATTCTATTAGTCTCAGATCAATAGTCCGAAAAGAGTTGTAAAGACGTTAGAATGAAGGAATATGCTTGATCCTGTTTAGGTCGAGATTGACCACCCTAGAACCGAACCTTACTTATACTCGACACTTTTCTCATTTTCAATTATTGGTTTAATTTGTTTTCGATAGTTTACTTTTACTTTAATTTCTAAATTGTTTGAAATCTAAAATCCCTCTATATACTTTCCATGCATCAATTAATTTTGTTACGGAAATGAACTAAACATTCCCTGTGGATTTGATCCCGACTTACCATAACTATAAATTTTAGTATGCAGAGTCAGGTAAATTTTGTAATGCACTCGACACGTGTTGTCAAATCTTGGTGCCGTTATCGGGGAGTGTGGTAGCTTAATTTTTGAACTTGATTTTATTTGGTGTTTTGTGAATATATTTATTTATAATCATTCTTTTTGTTACTTGTTAATTTTTAATTGTCCATTAGTGTTAGTGACTAGATCTCCTCTTAGAGAAATTGAGCAACTTGATTTAGAGATCGAGAGAACATTGCAGAGATTGCGTGGGGAAGCAAGGTCAACTTTGGTAGAAAAATTGGAATCAAAATCCAAAGACAAAATGGAAAATTCAAGAACTCTAAGGGAGTTGGCTATACCCGATTTAACTCATAGACCATTATGCATAACGTTTCTGAATTTCGCTGAACATGTTACATTTGAGTTAAAATCTGGATTAATTAATTTATTGCCTAAATTTCATGGCCTTACAGGCGAGGATGCATATAAGCATCTTAAGGAACTCGATGTGCTGTGTTTGAGCATGAAGACTCACGGGGTGACAGACGAGCAGATCATGTTAAGGGCCTTCCCGTTCTAACTCAAAGATGCAGCAAAGGATTGGTTATTTGATTTACTGGCCGGAAATGTGAATACTTGGATGGAGATGAAGAGATTATTCTTCGAAAATATTTTCTGGCCTCAAAGACAGCAAGTATTCGAAAGGAGATATGCGGTATTAAGTAACACAATGGGGAATCTCTTTACGAATACTGGAAGCTATTTAAAAAGTTATATGCCAGTTTCCCACATCATAACATACCAGAGCAACTTCTCATCCAATATTTTTATGAAGTATTGCTGCCAATGGAGAGGGGTTTGGTAGATGAGGTAAGCGGTGGGCCACTTTGTGAGAAGACTCCCATTGAATCTAGGATATTACTTGAGTGGATGACTGCTAATACCCAACAATTCGGCACTTGCAATGATGTTTGGCGGGTAAATGAGGTAAGTACTTCATCCATTGAACATCGGTTAGATGAACTAACATCTTTTGTGAGATAGATTGCAGTTGGACAGGCACAAGTGAAAGTGTGGGGGATATGTTCAAACATGAGTCATCCAACTGAAGAGTGCCCAGCTTTGCAAGAGGGGAGTATGGAGTACGTGAATGTTGCAGGAGGGAACTTACCGAACCAATACAACCCAGATCACCCCAAATTGAGTTATGGAGGGAATCAATAGTGAAATTACTTCCAAAATTAGCCGCAAGGGGCACCAGGATTTCAACCAAGGCAATAAGGAGCATAGGGAGCTTCTTCTTCTAGTTCAAGTGCATCTTTAGAAGAAATTGTTAAGACAGTTTGTAATTTCAACAGGATATGTCAACAGTTGCAACAATTTTGATAGGAAACAAAAGCAAGCCAACAGAGCATGGAATACCAAATGGGTCAGATGGCAGTAAGGCTCAATCACCTAGAATCGCAAGGTGGAGGAAAATTGCCATCACAACCCAAGGTAAAAATGTCAACGTTATAACCTTGAGGGGTGGAAAGGAGATTGAAGGTCCCAAAAGAGCCCCATCAAAGATTGCTACTGAAGAAGAGATTGAGAAGGAATTGGGAAAGGAAGAAAATTTGTCTTCATGTATGAAGGTAAATTTCAAAAGTCCCAATATTACTAAAACTAACCCTCCACCTTTTTCGAGTGGATTAACAAGACCAAACAAGGAGGACAAAGACAAAGAGATATTGGAGACTTTACGAAAGGTAGAAGTCAACATACCTTTTCTCAAAGCAATCAAGCAAGTGCCAAGGTATGCCAAACTTCTCAAAGAATTATGTACACATAAGAGGAAACTGAGGGGTGATGAGAAAGTAATGATGGGTGAGAATATGTCGGTAGTATTTAGCAAGAAGATGCCTCTAAAATGCCAGGATTCGGGTATGTTCACCATTCGTTGTAAAATTAGTAATACTGTGATCAACAAAGTTATGTTGGATTTGGGTGCTTCTATTAATGTGATGCCTCATTCAATTTATGCTTCTTTAAATTTGGGCCCTTTGAAGAAAACAAGTGTAATCATACAACTAGCTGACTACACTAATGCTTATCCTAATGGGGGTGGTTAAGGATGTTTTGGTGCAGGTAAACAAGTTAGTGGTCCTGTAGATTTTTATATTGTGGATATGAATGATGACACCTCATATAATCCGATACCTATCTTGTTGGGGAGACCATTTCTCAATGCAACTCAAACTAAGATAGATGTTTGTAAAGGCACCCTCACAATGGAATTTGATAGGGAAGTGATTCATTTTAATATTTTTGATTCCATGAAACATCCTCCTAATGATCACCGTGTTTTTCTGTTGATGTGATGGATCCTTTGGTGTAAGAAATGTTTAAATTAAGTTGTAGGGATCATTTGGAAATAGTTTTAACCGAGGAAATGGAAGTACAAGCCAACATTGATGTTGAGATGGGAAAAGAGCTTATGGAAATAACAGTTTCCTTGGACTCCTTGGAAAGCTCTCCAAAAAGGTATGATTTGACTTCTATACAACTACCTAAAGCTCACCAAAAATTATTACCTTCCGATGTGCAGGCACCAGAATTGGAATTGAAGCCCCTCCCTACACATCTAAAGTATGCTTATTTGGGAGATAAACAGACTCTCGCATTTATCATCTCTGCGGAGTTGACTTCAAATCAAGAGGAGAGGCTGGTTCGAATGCCAAGGGAGCATAAGAAAGCCATCGAGTGGACTATCACAGATATCCAAGGGATAAGCCCTTTCATATGCATGCACTGCATTTTGTTATAGGATGAAGCAAAATCTACAAGGCAAGCTCAGCGTAGGCTGAATCTTCCAATGATAGAAGTTGCGAAGAAGGAGGTATTGAAGCTTCTCAATACTAGGGTTATCTATCTGATTTACCACAGTAAGTGGGTAAGTCCTATCCAAATGGTTCAAAAGAAGTCTAGAATCATTGTTGTGACAAACGAGGAAGGTGAACTGATTCCCACCTGAGTGCAAACCGGGTGGCGAATATGTATTGATTATAGAAAGTTAAATTCTATTACTCCTAAAGACCACTTTTCCCTTCCTTTTATTGATCAAATGCTTGAGAGATTGATTGGTTATGACTATTATTTCTTTTTAGATGGCTTTTTAGGTTATCTTTAGATCCCGATCACACCGGAGGATTAGGAGAAGATCATATTTATATGACCATTTGGTACGTTTGCCTACCGGAGGATGTCATTCAAATTGTGTAACGTACCTACCACGTTCCAAAGGTGTATGGTAAGCACTTTTCTGAATATGTTGACAAGATTATTGAGGTATTCATGGATGATTTTAGTGTTTACGGATCTTCTTTTGATGAATGTCTTGAGAATCTTACCATTATCTTGGAACGATGTATAAAAACTAACCTTGTGTTGAACTAGGAAAATTGTCATTTTATGGTAGATCAAGGTATAATTTTAGGTCATGTGATATTTGCTAAGGGTATTGAAGTAGATAAGTCAAAAATTGATATCATTTATACTTTACTTACCCCTCTACTATAAAGGAAATGCATTCTGTTCTTGGGCATGTAGGTTTTTATCGAAGATTCATTAAAGACTTTTCGAAGATAGCCACACCACTATGCAAGCTTCTTCAACAAGATGTCTCCTTTGAGTTTGACGAGAGGTGCAAAGAAGCATTCAACAAACTTAAGGAGCTTCTGACATCTCCACCAGTAATTTAACCACCAGGTTGGAACCTCCCATTCGAGATCATGTATGATGCGAGCAATTATGCGATGAGAGTAGTTCTAGGAAAAAATGTGGGAAAAGCTTTGCATGTCATTTACTATGCTTCAAAGTCTTTAAATCCAACTCAATTAAATTACTCCACTAATGAAAAAGATTTGTTATCTGTGGTTTTTGCTTTGGAAAAATTTTGATCGTATTTGCTTGGTGCTAAAATGATTGTTTATTCTAACCGTGCAGCTTTACAATACTTGCTCATAAGGAAAGAAGCAATACTGAGGCTGATCAGATGGATTATCCTCCTACAGGAATTTGACTTAGAGATTAGAGACAAGAAGGGGGAAGAAAACATAGTGGCAAACCATCTAAACTGTTTGATAAAGGAAGAAGATGATATCCCTCTACGAGAAAGCTTTCCAGATAAGCAATTATTTTCTGTCTATGCGACACTACCATGGTATGCAGACATTGTCAATTTTTTAGTAACTAACAAATTACCTATTAGTTTGTCAAAGGCTCAGAGGGATAAGCTATGGAGTGAAGCGAAGTACTATCTATAGGATGAACCGTATCTTTGGAGGCACTGTGCAGATCAAGTTATCGGGAGGTGTGTACCAAACAATGAATCATCATCAATTTTAGCCTTTTGCCATTCGTATGCTTGTGGAGGACATTTTGGAGTAAAACAGACAGCTCCGAAAGTTATGGAGAGTGGCTTTTACTAGCCAACATTGTTTAAAGATGCATATACCTTTTGAAAATCCTGTGATAGATGCCAATGATCAGATTTTGCTAAGGCCAACATTCTTTCTAGGTTTGGGATACCGAAAGCCATCGTTAGCGACAGAGGAACCCACTACTACAATAGGGTGATGGAATCAATGTTCAAAAAATATCACATCACGCACAAAGTTTCTACTGCTTAACATCCTCTAACTGACGGGCAAGCTGAAGTCTCGAATTAAGAAATCAAGTTAATCCTAGAGAAAATCGTACAACCCAATAGGAAGGATTGGAGTGTAAGACTGGAAGATGCATTATGGGCCTACTGGATGACTTACAAAACACCAGTTGGAATGTCACCGTACAGGATAGTGTTTGGAAAGCCATGTCATCTTCTACTGGAATTACAACATAAGGCATATTGGGCAATCAAAAGATGCAACATGCACTTAGATGAAGCAGGAGTGGGTAGGAAGTTGCAGCTTTAAGAGTTGAAGGAGATAAGGAATGAGTAATATCAAAATGCAGTGATATATAAGGAAAGGACAAAAGCTTTTCATGATAAGATGATTTCGAGGAAAAGTTTCTCGGTGGGCCAGAAAGTGTTACTATATCATTCCAAAATCAAACCTTTCCTGATAAGTTGCGTTCTCGTTGGGTTAGTCCATTTATTATCACTCATGTCTTTCCTTTTGGTGCAGTGGAGATACGGAGCGTCAAAACTAACAAGACATTTCAAGTGAATGATCATCGCTTGAAGCCATATTATGAGGGCTTCCAAAAGGAGGATTTGGAGGTGTTGATGCTAGAGGACGTGACTGGTGTCATTTAAAGCACGCAACTGGAGGTCGAGCCAAAGACGTTAAACAAAAGCATTATTTGGGAGGCAACCCAAGGGAAATTAATTTCTATCTTTTACATTTTCACATTTGTTATTCTTGTTAGCTGCTCCATTTCTAGCATTTGATTTTACATGAGGACAATGCAAGTTTTAAGTGTGGGGGTGGGGTACATTAGTTTTAATGCATGTTTTTGAGCTACATGTGACTTCTTCGGTGATTTTCAAAATTAAACGAACAAAATCAAAACTTTTCTTGTTTTCTATTGCTTTTAAGATTATTTAATCATAATTAGAGTGTGAATTGGTTGGTAAAATCCATAGAAAAATTTGGCATGTACTTTTGCTCTTTTGGTTTGTTAATATGCATTATCTTTAAAAGAATATTGACTAGTGGTAGACAAAGCTGGTGACATTTTGAGCCTTATTTGACTGACATATCAATATCAGTCTCATTGCCTTTTGATAATGTGTGACCTTCATAACATGTACATCCCGATTTTGCATTGAATTTTTATTCGAAACCACATTTTTATCACATGCATTAACATGGATATGATTAGGCATTTTTTGTTTTTCATAAACTAAATTAGCTAAATAACCTATCCTATTGACATGATTTTTTCCTTGATAAACCCCTTTGAGCATTAGCCTTTCTTTTTGGATAAACCACATTTCATGCTTTTAAATTTAACCAAATGTCCTACCCAAATCATAAAGCTTATAGAACATTTGTAATTGTTGAGTTTGTGGATGTAAAAAATTCTAACTGTGGAGGTATACATATATGAGGGTTGGTTATAATGTTGGGATGTTATTTTATGTCTTATCATTGAAATTCCCATATTGATGTAGTTTATTTTAATTTTTAATTAAAAAAGAAAAGGGAAAAGAAAAGAAAAAGAAAAAAAGGAAGAAAAAGAAAAGAAAATATAAGAAAAAAACATTGTTTAAAATACATGTATCATGAAGGAATTGCATATGTGTTGAAAGTTGTTTATAGTTGATACATCTTCCTAGAGTTAGAATGGATGTATTATTTAAGTATGTTGAATATGAGGTAAAGGTTGACATAGAAGGTTTACTCTTGTAATTTCATTGGCATAAATTGTATGAGTGATTCCTTCGGATTGGTATATACTTCGTGGGTTAGTGTGTGAGAGTTCAATGAGGCTACGAAATATAAATGTTGCATTCTTCATAGCTGATGGTATCTAGTTTTTGATTGATTGTTACTTTTGTTTCACTTAGCTTTGATGGTTTGCATGCTACCTAACCCAAATACATCTCACCCTACCTTTGCCCACATTATAACCTTGAAAAGTCCTTTGATTCATGATTTTGCATGTGAATATTAGTAGTGAAAAAATGAAATGATATTCAAAATTGTGGATTGTCATGATCATGAATGATGTTGGGTGTACCCGTGGATATATTTTTAGTTAAACACATTTTCCAAGTCTACCATTAGATTGCTCAGTTTTTAAAGATGTTGAATGTTGATTGACCATGATTAAATGCTTGGACTATTGATTTCTTGCTATAATTTTTTAAAGTCACTCATCTTTACTTGTGATTATATATCCTTGGAACATTTGAGAAATGAGTCAATGTTTTGAGGTCTTTGAGCTTAATTTGGATGTTTTGTCTAATGACGAACAATAGTTAAGTGTGGGAGAAATTGATATGTTTTTAATTGTTGATATATTTAATTATTTATACTTAGCGATTATTAACATGAAAATGGTTAAGATACTCATTTTACTTCATATATAATTTTAGGTACAATTTGAAAGCAAAGAAAATAAAGTGAGTCGAAAGTACTATATATAAGTCATTTTTTAAATATTTATTTTTATTTATCTTTATAGAGAAAGAAGAAAAAAATTAAAAAATAAAAGACAAGAAAAATGAAATAAGCTTGGAAGCCAACAGCCCAGGACCAAACGCAGAGCGTAGAAAAGATTGAAGCGTGAAAATGTGTTTAACAAAACGCATACATATGCCTACGTTTAATGGAACGTAGAAGGTAAGTGCGTGATACGTCTACGTTTAACGCAGTTTTCAGCGTTAAATACAGACCAGGAGAAGCGCACAAATAAGAGAGGCGGGCGTGAAATGTTTTAAAGGAGGAGTGAGTTTAATTGTCCAATCACAAACAACAGTGGAGGCGCAGGCAGCAGGCTAGGCATGACAGTAGACAATGGAGCTCCAACATTGTGGGTGTGAAGGTCTGCGGCTTGGAGAAGCCGGTGGCTCGGCTGCTTGAAAAGAGGGGCCAGCATAGAGAAGCCACAAGAGTGGACCAACAGAAGTGCGTGGAACAAATGAGAGAGTGTTTTAACGAGGAGCAATATTTATTGGTCCAATCAGCAACAGTGAGAGCTATAGGAGATGCTACAGTGCGGCATCAGCTGGCGTGGAAGCAGGCACAGACACTAGAAGGGAACAGTACGAAGCTTTCACATTAGTAAACATTAAGGGATTTTTTGTTAGGGATTGGAATGGGGGCTAAAGTATTTTTCGGAAAAGGCCTATGAAGGGCTAGGCATCCCAATGTCGGTTCAAAGGTGGCATTGATGTCGACGACCCGGGTTAAGTAATTTTTTTATTGTTTTATTGTTTCTTTATCTCATTATGAATTAATTGTGTTATCTTATCTTAATTGATTAGGGTATTGTGTATAGATAATCGGATTTTCGTTATTATTCGGTTATTTGTGTATGAACCCATTAGGTATTGTGAGTTGATGATTTTAATGCGTTTATTGAATCATCAATTGCAAAACCATTGCTAGAATTTTGATATAATTCGTAATTGTTATGTTGAAATTCATATGTAGCAACTAATGATTCGTAATCATTAGAGATAACATGACTTTGGTTAAATGACGCATGATATGTGGTTGTTGCCTTGATTAATCGGTTTTCCTAATTCCTAATGCTAATGCCTAATTAAATCTAGAGATCATATCCTAGGTTGTTCGATGATTAAGTTTAATCAACGATCATATCTTGATTAAACAAAACTTAAGGAAAAATTCAGGTTAATTATTAACTCACGATTAATAGTTGTTAGGAGAGGTTTGAGAACAACAAATTGATGAAATATGCTTAATTAGGGTGTATGCCGAGATTTAACTAAAGAACTGGGTCCCTACTGAATTCTCCACTTTTATCATTTTTTTTGGCATATTTTCTTTAATTTTTTATTAGTTAGTTTATTTTATTTTCTTCTTTCAAAAATTGAAACCCCCCTTGTTAAACCTAAATACCCGTTAATTTTTTTCTATAAACTTTACACACACTCTTTATGGGATCGACCTAGACTTGCCACTGTTGTAGTAGTAGTCTAGTTATTTTATTTTCACTATCATCACGATGCGCGGTCACTACATTTGGAGTGATTATACTAACTTTAGTTATGGATGGGATATCCATCAGAATTACTTCTTTGATAGTTTGCAGGATACACAACAATTTCTGTATAGACTAGAAGTTTCTTAATACCACTCAAGTCTATCTTTAGAAGAATTAGTTAATGTTGTCACTACTAACACTTTGAAATTTCAACAAGAGGAAAGGCAATTTTGGCAAGATATAAGGTCTACCATCCAAGATTTGGACCAACAACAAAACTAAGGTACATTTCTAGAAGAACTAGTTAATGTTTATGTTGCTAATACTTTGCAATTCCAGCAAGAAATAAGTTTTAGAATCTATAACTTGGCAAGCCATACAGATTAATTAATGGAAGCTATCAACCGCATAGCATCACAAAGCAAGGAGATGCAACCATTTCAATCCAAGGAGTAACCAAGGGACATTTGTGTAGAGGCCTTACAGAGTGATGAAGAGCTTGAGAATTTTGAGAGCAATACTCAAGGAATTGCTTGTGAAGAAGAAGTTGAGGTGGAACATGAAGTAGAAAAAGATACAACTTTTAGCTTGGAGGTAAATACTGAGTTCCTAATTATTGTTAAGACTGACTCTTTACCTTTACCTAACAGGTTAGAGAAATTGAGCAAAGAAGAAAAGGGTGCCAAGACATTCAAAATATTTTCTAGTTTGTGGGAACTCAGTATAGATTTAGAATATGAGAATAGGGCATATATTGAATATGATGGATTATCAACTAAGGCCCTATCCTGAACAACCTTACGTAGAGGAGGCTCAAATTGTGACACCATAAGATCATAATTTCATCACCTGAAGAAAGTATAGAGTCAAGCCAGGGACACTAAACAAAGCAACTTTTTAGATGGCAATCTAAGGGAAGTTAATTTCTTTTCCTTTACATTTTCACATTTAATTTTTATATTCATATATGTTTTAAGTTAGTTTGTTTCTTGCTTGTTTTTAAGTTTCGATAAAATGAGAGAAAGAATAAAACAAACAAAAAACTTCTTCTCTTTTATGTTACTTCTAGGACTATATAGTCATAATTAGAGAATGAATTAACTACAGAATTTCATGGCAACTTTAGCGTTTACTTTTACTCTTTTGATTGATCAATGTGAATTATCTTTAGAAGAGTAGTGACTAGTGGTAGACAAAAGCCAGTGAGATTTTGAGCATTATTAGACTAACACATCTATATCAGTCTCATTGTCTTTTTGTTTATGTGTGACCTTTATGATATGTACATCCTGATTCTGCTTTGATTTTCTATTCAAGACCACATTTTCATCGCATGAATTAACATGGAAATGATTAGGCATTCTTTTTTTATAATCTACATTAGCCAAATAAC
>JAOQMP010026870.1:0-27337 GCA_027563575.1 Erythroxylum pedicellare | reverse complement strand
CTGTACTTAAGCCACACTACTATTAGACTTCCAAATTAATGTATCAATTACCATATTAGCTTTACTAGGATGATATTCAATTGTACAATCATAATCATTTAACAATTCTATCCATCTCCTTTGTCTCATATTCAACTCTTTCTGGCTCAATAGATACTTCAAAATCTTATGATCAGTGAATACTTAAAAAGTTTCTCCATATAAGTAGTGTCTCCAAATATTCAAGGCAAATCCTACTGTAGCAAGTTCTAAGTTATGTGCTAGATAATTAAACTCATGATATCTCAACTGTCTCGACGTATATTCCATTACTTTGCCATGCTGCATCAATACACATCCTAAACCCTGGTGTGAAGCATCACTATATACAATATAGCCTCCAGAGCTAGATGGAATAGCTAACACCAGTGTTGTAGTTAACTGGTGCTTTAGCTCCTCAAAACTTCTCTAACAATCATCATTACATTTGAAAAGCATATTCTTTCTTAGAAGTTTTGTCAAAAGGGTTGAGATCAGTGAAAACGCCTTTACAAACCTTCTGTAATAACCAACTAATCCAAGGAAGCTCTGAATCTTAGACACATTCCTCGGAGCCTCCCATTTCATCACTGATTTTATCTTCTTTGGGTCTGGCTGAATGCCCTGTCCAAACACTATGTGACCGAACAATACTACTTGATCAAGTCAAAATTCAAATTTACTGAACTTGACATATAGCTGTTTCTCCCTTATTATCTATAGAACCCATCTTTGATGTGCAAAATGATCTTCTCTACTTTTCATGTACACCACAATGTCATCAATAAATATAATCACAAAATGATCTAAATAAGGTTGACATACCTTATTCATCAAGGCCATAAAAGTTGTTGGAGCATTAGTCAATCTAAGTGGCATGACCAAAAACTCGAAATGACCATATCTTACTCTAAATGCACTCTTCAGTACATCAGCCTTAGCTATTTTTAATTAATAATATCCTGATCTCAGGTCTAACTTTGTGAATACCTGAGCTCCCTACGATTGATCTAACAAATCATCAATCCTCAGCAATGGGTATCTATTATAAATTGTTATCTGATTCAACTGCTAATAATCAATACACAATCTCAGAGTTCCATCCTTCTTCTTTACAAACAATACGGGAGCTCCCCAAGGTGACACACTAGGCCTGATGAAACCCTTCTCTAATAATTCTTACAACTATGTTTTCAATTCCTTAAGTTCGACAAGTGTCATCCTATATGGTGGAATTGATATAGGAGCAATACCTAGAACAAGGTCTATGGTAAACTCTGTCTCCCTTACTGGGGTTAAACCTGATAGTTTTGTAGGAAATACATCGAAGAAATCTCTAACAACTGGAATATCATAAATGGCTTGGTCATTCCGAGTATCAGCTATATAGGCCAAATAAGCCTCACATCCACCTCAAATCAGTTTCAACATACTCATAAATGAAATTAGTCAGGCTGTGCCAGCCTGACTAACTCCTTAAAACACCACTCTCTCCTTATTAGGAGATTCCAAAACTACTTCCTTATTATAACAATTTATCACGGCCCGATGTGCAGTAAGCCAATCCATGCCTAGAATGACATCTATTTCCTTTAACTGCAACACAATCAAATCAGCTTCTAACTCTGCCTGATAAATTCAGACTATGCACCTTTTACAGACCTCACCAATCACTATTGTGCTACCCATTGAGGTGCTCACCTCTAACCCATATTTCAATATCTCTCTCTCTCGTAATGCAATCTAGATGCTAGATATGGTGTGATAAATGAACATGTAGATCCTAGATTTACCAATGCATATGCTTCATAATGAAAAGGATTCAACACACCTGCTACCACATTTGGGGAGTTCTGCGCTTCTTGCTTAGTGATGGCATAGACCATGGCCTAAGATTGCAGCTGGCTACTTTGAACCTCAATCCTGACACTGGTCCCTACTGAATGAGTTATTCTTCTGCCTCTGCCTCTCTGTGTAGATTTAGCAGCTCCACTCTGCTAAACTGTTGTCTCAGTTATTGTTCCTTCTTTGACTCCAGACTGTGGTCTTACAATCTTAGGACAATCTCTAGTCAGGTGTTCTACCGAACCATAACGGAAGCAAGCCCTCGTTAATCTCCAACATTCTTCACCATGCTTCTTACCATAGTTGCTCACAATCATACAGCTGTTGAGACTAACTGGAGGGCACTTGTCCTCTACCTATTCTAGTCTATACAAATCCACCTCTTGATCGGGACCTAAATTGTCTTGGTCTAGCCTGGAATTGAGACAATCTACTCTAATGCTTTCTAAAGCTACTGTTAGAATTCGCCTGAGATACATCCTGCCTCTTGCCTCTGACCTCTTGTCTATACTCTCCCTGACTATCCTTCAATGACTGTTCAATTCCAATCAAGGCCGCTCAGAGTTTTGTAAAACTGTCCAAATTTGAAATGGCTAGCCTCATTCTGATAGCCATCTTCATACTATCTTCAAACCGTCTACATTTGTCTGCCTCAGTTAGGATAAGTACAGTTGTATACCCCATTAGCTAATTGAATCTTATCTTATATTCTGCCACTACGAGGCTGCCTTGCTTTAGATCTAAGAATTCTTTCATCCTTTTATCCATATAAATCTTCGACATATAGTTCTCTCAAAACACTCTCAAAAAATCTTCCCAGGTCAAACTACAAGGTTTGGTGTTACTACCTGGAATAGTCTTCCACCACTGGTATGCCGGAACTTATAGCAATGAGGCCGCATAATCAAATCTCTCATCTGTCTCAGAGCCTATCTGATCAAACACTCTTTTTGTTCTCTCT
This sequence comes from Erythroxylum pedicellare, assembly GCA_027563575.1. Lineage (NCBI taxonomy): Eukaryota > Viridiplantae > Streptophyta > Magnoliopsida > Malpighiales > Erythroxylaceae > Erythroxylum > Erythroxylum pedicellare. Next base: position 24,513 of record JAOQMP010026870.1, on the reverse strand, counting down.
AACCACCCTTCAGCCTCAGTAGGGTCGATACTTCCGTAGAAGTTTACATCCCATTGTTTTCTTAGTTTGTCGTATCTTCTTTCTCACCTTTCTGGAATTCTCGAAAGCATCCAAGTAAACTTAGGTATAGGAGACTCTATATTGGCTCCTACAAACTCCATATCAATTGGCACTCCAACTAGATCTACTATGATATGTGACCTATAACAAACAAAAGTTGTGATACTCTCTGAATATCTCACTATTTATCATCTTTACACTCCAATATGTCCCTAAAGATGCCAAACCATGCTCTGATACAAAAAATGTGGCATCCCACTACCATAGAGCATATTCCTGAATATCTGAGGACATTGAAGTATATATCCTATGATAATAGTATGTTAGAGCAAACTTATATCCAACTTAACATATAGCACCATATAATATAATTAAAAGAAACCAATTTTTTTAAAAACATTCCTTGCATTCATTGATAAGAGTTCACAATCCTTATACATGTTCTATAAGACAAGGAACTAAAAAAATACAAAATACATCTCTTCTGATGTCAACTGAAAGACCTCTGAACCATAACTAGTCCAAAAAGTTCCTTTAGTTCAGTTTTATAAACTATGTCTCTTGTCTTGTACTTGAAAAGCCACGTTGTAATTTATATGAGTTTTGCGAATTCAATGAGCAAACCATCATTGATGATTTCACCAATGGAAAATACACAAATCAGATATCTGACATATATTCATTTAGATCATGAATAATTCAATACTCACATTATCATGGCATCTCATATTGTCATTGCGAATTCAGAACAGATATTTACAAATATAAATGCATATGAGACTATAGATTTGTTATTATTGTTGTGACCAAGTGCCTTTGACACACACATATAGATACTAGCCCATTGGGCTCAGTCAGAACAAAAATCATAGAGCAAAGCTCTACATGCAGAACAGAAAACCATCGAGCAAAGCTCTACATGTAAGCGCTTTTATATTGGCTACTTTGGTCACAAAACCTTTATATGAGCATGCATTTTACAAAATGCATCAAATACAGAATATGTCATGCATAACAGGCACATGTGTTGCAAAATCAGAATCTCATAATCATCGGACTTATGTCTGGCATTCAACTTTCCTTAAGAATACAAATATCATTCAGAATTTCACAGCAATCTGAACACTTTCAATACATTCCCAATTATTAACTCCTAAGACTTTAAGTCTAAGATTCATAAACAAATCACAAACAATTAATAATTGGAAGTCAAACAAATTCAGTGAATCCTAGGAAAAATCATCTCGGTTGACTCACAGTATGCTTTGATATATTATTGCCTATATAATTTGGCAATGTTTGACTGACATCCAATATGCTCCTCTATATCATACAAAACACATTTACACATTTACAAATATCACATTTTTGCATAAAAGTTTAAGCATGCCTTTATGCACATCTATGTATATCAAAAATATACAATGCATGTTTAATGACAATCCCAGGTATCTTATCAAATTCTTATCACCATATGATTCAGATATCAAAACCTCATAAATATAATTAGTACTTAGGGTTTGGACCACAATAAAACTGTGTAAAGTTAATTCATAACTCAATTAATCATTTCAGACTTTTCTAATAATATACTTTCGAGTCAACATTGCATATTCATTATGATAAGCTAAAAGAAACAATTGGGCAACACTTCCTTCTAAAAAATTGTTCTCCCGTGTCTTAATTTTCTAATGATACCAAAATCATCCAATTTGGTTTAGTATTTTGAAAGTTATACTCCAATTATTTTCGGACTGTTCTCATTTTGTAACAATACACTTTACTCAATTTCCATCCGAATATTGAAACTTTTTAAGATTGAATCAAAATTTGATTTCTGCATATAATTTGTATCTCCATTTCTCTACTTTACTCCAAATTAAAAAACATCTCATTTGGAAATCTATAGACCAAGATAAAACTAAAATACCAAAGCATGTTTAATGAAACCATACCAGTTATCATATTCTAGTACTCCTCATAACATTTTATCCTAAAATTTATTAACCCCCATTAAATAAATTAAGTCACAACTATGCAACATAAACTCATGGTTGTGTAAGAGTCATGGGCGTGCAACGAAAAACTCATATCAGTGTATAGCATCAAAAATAAATCACGACTGTCAGAACTTAATTCATAGCTGTGCATACCAAATCAGATCTGTCCTACATTTTCTCTCAATTTATCCTAAGAAATTTCAAATGGATATGAATTTTGGTCTAGATTTAGATTAGTGTGTTGGAAATCTAATGGTTTAAGTCCCATGTCATTTAGACATCGGGTGAGGAACTTATAATAAAAAGATTGAAGGATGTTCAAAACAAACTCTTCCAAAAAAATAGTTGAATGTCGCGATCATCTGTCCACATGATCGCGAGTTTTACTAGCAGGTCAACCATCAACAGTGATGTCACAATCTTCTTTCTTCTCCTTTTCACTGAATATTTCTCCTTCTTCTCTTCCCTAGAAGCCCAGTTTTCTTCTTCTTCTTTCATTTTTATTTTTCCATAATTTCTCATTCCCACCTTATTCAACTAACACATCTAAGGCTTAAACTAACTTTTCTACTTCCCTTTCAGTTCAACTCAACATAATTGAATCAAAATCCAAGATTTAAGCACAATCACCACAAATCTGAAACTACACATTCACTTCCTCTCTCTACTATGTGTGTTCTTTCTTACTGCTCATCCATATACTTTTCCTAAACACCATTTCAATGATTCTTCAAGCTTAAAACTCCCTTCAACACAATCTTATGACATATTGATCCCCTAATATGCAAAAATAATATATCCAAATTTTCATCTTTCATTCACCGTATACATGCAAAATTATATCAATTAAAACACTATATCTATTTCAATGCACAAATCAGGAAAACCATTCAATACTTACTTGTTTACACTCCAACTCTTCAAAATTACATGAAACCTAATCAACAAATTATTCGATGATGAAGAAAATGGAAGAAAATTTCGGTGTTGAATATTTCAGTGAAGAACACAGCTTCAGTATCTCTTCCTAACCAAAATATTATCTACATGTGCTCCATAATTCATAGCCACATGTGATGCTAGAATTGGTCCATTTGTCAATATTTGTCTTAGTCTAAAATACCCCAAAATTTTCTGAAATTTTTCCTAAAGTTCAACAAAAATTTCGAAATAATTTTAATATTCCCTAAATAATTTTTCATCACAAATAATCCACAATTTATATTCCAATCACATTAATAACTTAGTTATACCTGGAAAATATCAATGAATGCGTGTACAGTCATATTCTAGTGCAAAAATTAATATTCTCATGTATATGTGTATGCCATATTTAACTTATGCACGATATGCATTTCTTAATGTCCCTATAATTTTCTCATTTACATTATTCTAGCCTTAATATGGGTAATGAGATGTTACAAAAACAATCCATTGGCACATTTTCAGTGGACAAACCAATATGTTGGCATGGTCATTGGGCACTTTTAGCTCGAAATTCATGTTAGGCGGACCTTTGTGGGAAAAAACCCATTTATATGGTCGTTTGGTAACATAAGTCAGAAAACAGCCTATTAGAACAACATTGGTTGGAAAAATAGTCTATTGGGGCTTCTAATGGGCACCTTTATTATGTAAACAACCCATTGATTTAGGGAGAAAAAAGCTTGTCATAATTTTTGTGTGAAGAACAACCTGTTGTTATCATCACTGGGCACCTTCGATGAAGAAAACAATTTGTTGGCATACATTTGGTGGAAAAAATAGAATTTTAGAAGATTTGTTGTGCATCTTCAGTGAGAAAATAGCACATTGGCAAACCATTGGTGAGAAAAACATGTTGGCATGGTTAATGGGCACCTTTGATGAGAAAGCATCAGTTGGCAGACCTTCAGTTGGAAAAACATACTATTGGTAGGACATACTGTTGGTAGGGTCAGGGGGCACCTTCAAAGTGAAAACAAACTATTGGAATGGATGATGGGCACATTCAATAAGAATAGAAATTATTGGCACACCTACAGAGGGAAAACAGCTTATTGAGATGGATGTTGGACAATTTCAGTTAGAAAATAGCCTATTGGCATAACTGCTTGGCACTTTGGTTAGAAAATAGCTCGTTGGTACTTCTTCAATAGACAATACAACACATTGGCATGGTCGCTTCGTACATTCGGTGAGAAAATAGTTCGTATGCATACGCTCAATGGGAAAACATCCAATTAGTACTATTGCTGACGACTTTCTATCAAAAAACTATCCATTGGCCAATTTTGATCAAAAAACAACTCGTTGGTATAGATATTTGGCACAGTTGTTGGGCATCAACGATGAGAACATAGCTTGTGGGCACACCTTTGACGTGTAAAACATAGAGTTGGCATGATCGCTGGGCAACTTCAATGAGAAAACAGTCTGTTGGCACACTTTGGTTAGGAAAAATAGCTAGTTGGCATGATTATTGGGGAACTTCTATTAGAAAACAGCCTATTGGCACACCTTTGTTGAACAAACCAACCCGATGGAACTATAGCTAGGTACCTTCTGTGAGGAAATAGCCAATTGGTACACTTTTAGTGGAAAAAACACTTTCGGTGGCAAAAACACTTTTTTTGATCACTCAACATTTTTGGTGAGAAAACAACCCATTGGGAAGACTGCTAGGCATCTTTAATGAGAAATCATCTTATTGGAATAATTTCCAAGAGCTTTTGATGAGAAAATATCCTGTTGTTAGGATTATTAGGCACCTTCATTGAGAAAACTGCATGTTGGCACACCTTCAGTGAACAAAATAGCTCGTTGACAAGATAGCTAGCAAATTTCAGTCAAAAAATGTCCCGTTGGCATAGATACTGGGCACTTTTTATAAGAAAACAACTCATTGGCACAATCGTCTTACACCTTTGGTGAGAAATCATCCTGCTGGCACAATCATTGAGCATCTTTGGTGAGAAAATAGCTTATTGACATACATTAGATAGGGAAAATAGCCAGTTTGATTGGATGTTAGGCACTTTCTATGAGAAAATAGCCCATTGGCATAGCACTGGGCACCTTTGCTAAGAAAATAGCTTGTTGGTACACTTTTGGTGGGCAAAATAGCTCATTGGCACAGTCATTGAGCACTTTCAATTAGAAAATAGGTTATTAGCACGTCTTCAGCTAGAAAAGCAACCTATTATTACAGTCTCATAGAGATTTCAATGAGAAAAACAACCCATTAGCAAACCTTCGGTGGAAAGAATAACCTATTGATACAGTCATTGCATAGCTAGAGTCAGAAAACAACCCGTTGGCGCATATTCGGTGGCAAAAAATATCTAGTTGGCATATTCGCTAGGCACCTTCGATGAGAAAGCAACTTATTGACACACTTTCAATGGAAAAAATAACCAGCTAGCATAGTCATTGGGCACTTTCAAATAGAAAACCAGTCGTTGGGAAACCTTAGGTGGGAAAAACAACCCGTTGGTACAATTGTGAGGCAGCTTTAGTGAGAAAACATCCAGTTGGAACACCTTCAAGGGAAAAATAGCCTTTTGAGATGATTGAAGGGCATCTTTAATGTGAAAAAAATTGGTTGATAATATGACTAGGCACCTTTGGGGAGGAAGAAAGACCATTAGCATAATTTTGGTCGGAAAAATAGCCTATTGGCATACCTTTGGTAGAAAAAACAACCCATTACAAGAGACGCTGGGCAGTTTCAATGAGAAAACAACTAGTTGGTAAACCTTCGGTTAAAAAAACATATTGTTGTCATGTTTATAGGGCATCTTCGGGCTGAAAACAACTTGTTAGAATGGATGCTAGGCACATTCAGCAAGAAAATAACCTATTGACATACCTTCAGAGGGAAAAATAGCCTGTTGGTAAGGTTGTTAGACACCTTTAATGAGAAAACAACCCATTAACATAGTCGTTAGGCACTTTTGGTTAGAAAATAGCATGTTAGCACAACTTCAGTAGGCAATACAACACATTGGCATGGTTATTAAGCACTTTCAATGAGAAAATAGATTGTTGGCACATGTTTGGTAGGAAAACACCTGTTGGGATTATTGTTGGGCACTTTCCGTGAGAAAACTATACTTTGGTCAACTTCGATTAAAAAACAACCCCTTGGTGTACCTTCAGTGGAAAAAATACACAACTGGAATGGTCGCTGGGCACCATCAATGAGAAAATAGCTCGTTAGCACAACTTCAGTGCGTAAAATAGTCTGTTGGCATGGTTACCAAACACCTTCAATTAGAAAATAACACATTGGCACACCTTAATTGGGACAAACAACTAGTTGGAATGGTTGTTGGAGATCTTCTGTGTGAAAACAACCTGTTAGCAAACCTTTGTTTGGCAAACGAGCTCAATGTAGCAATCATCGGGCACATTCTATGAGAAAACAACCCATTGCCACAATCAGTCGACACTTTTGGTGAGAAAATATCACTGAGCACCTTATTTGAGAAAACATCTTGTTGTCACAATCACTGAGCACTTTTAATGAGAAAACAACTTGTTGACCTGATCATTGGGCACTTTCAACATGAAAGCTACCCGTTGGCACACCTTTAGTTAGCAAAATAGCTTGTTGACACAGTAACTAGGCAATTTCGGTGAGAAAAAATCCTGTTAGCACACATTTGGTGGGCAAAACAACTCGTTGGCTTCAATGCTATGCACTTTTAATGAGAAAACAACTCATTAGCACAATTGCTAGGTAATTTTATTGAGAAAATGGCCTGTTGATGCACCTTTAATGAGAAAACAACATCTTGGCACGGTCTTTGGGCATATGAGGTGAGAGAAAAATCCATTCGGACACCTTCAGTGGGAAAAACTGTCAATTGGCAAGGTCGATGGGTGCCTTCGATGAGAAAACATTCTGTTAGTTCACACTAGATCGACAAAACAACCCCTAAGTATGTTCATTGTGCCCCTTCAATAAGAAAATAGCCTTTTGGCACACCTTCGGTAGGAAAAACAACCTGTTGGCATGGTTGCTGGGCAAATTTGGTCAGAAAACAACTTATTGGCACACCTTCGGTGGGAAACACAACCATTTGGCATGGTCCTTAGGAGTTATCATCAATAAAATAACCAATTGGCACACCTTCGGTGAGAAAAGTAGCTCAATGGCATACCTTTGGTGGAAAAACAACCTATTAGCACATTTTTAGTGGGAAAAAAAGCCCATTGGCACACCTTTAGTGAGAAAAATAACTCGTTGAGATAATCGCTGGGCACCTTTGGTGAGAAAAGAGCACATTGGCACATCTTTGATGTCAAAAATATCTCATTGGCATGGTAGTTAGGCACCTTTTGTGAGAAAACAACCCATTGGCACACCTTCCGGGGGGAAAACATGCAATTGGAATGGTTGCTAGGCACGTTTGGTTGGAAAATAGCCCATTGACACACCTTTGTTTGACAAATTAGCTCATTGGAACTTTAGGTGAGAAAACAACCTATTGGCACAGTCATTAAGCATTTTTGGTGAGAAAATAGCCCATTGGCACAATCACTGGGTAGTTTCAGTGAGAAAACTACCAGTTTTCACACCTTTGATGGGCAAAACAACTTGTTATCAGGGTTGTTAGGTGATTCAATAAGAAAGCAACCCTTTGATGCACCTTTATAGGGATAAACAACAAGTTGGGATAGTCACTGGGCACCTTCGGTGAGAAAACAATACATTGGCACAGTAGGTAGGTTATTTTCTGTATAAAAATAACCCATTATAACACTTTCATTGGAAAAAAAGCTCGTTGGCACTATCATAGAGCATTTTATGTGAGAAAACTGCTAGTTGGCACACTTTTGGTGGGAAAAGCAACCTATTAGCACAAACATTAGGCATCTTTAGTGAGAAAACAGTCCGCTGGTATAACTTCAGTGGGTAAAACAACCCTTTGGCATAGATGTTGGGAACTTTCTATAGGAAAAGAACTCTTTGGCATGGTCACTAGACACTTTTGGTGAGAAAACAATCCATTGGCAAACATTTGTTAGTCAAAAACCCCGTTGACACGGTCTCTGGGCATCTTCGATCAGAAAACAACATATTGTTACACCTTTAGTGGGAAAACAACCAATTGGCATAGTCATTAGGAACTATCAATGAGAAAATAGCCGATTGGTGAACCTTTGGTGGGAAAAATACTGTGTTGACATTGTTGTAGGGCACCTTTATTCAGAAAACAACATGTTAGCACAACTTCAGTGGGAAAAATAGCCAATTGCCACGACCAATGAGCACTTTTGTGAGAAAAAAGTCATTTCGCATATGTTCGGTGGGAAAATAACTCATTTGCATAGACATTGGGTTCCTATGATGAGAGAACAACACCTTGGCATACCTTTGATGGTAAAAAACCCAGATGGCATTGTCGCTACACACCTTCAACGGGGAAAACAACCATTGGCATAACTTTGGTAGGTAAAACAGCTCGTTCTCACACCTTTGATGGGAAAAACATCAAAATTAGCATGGTCGTTGGGCATCTTCTATAGGAAAATAGGTCGTTGGTACAACTTCGATGGGAAAAACATCCAATTGGAATAGTCACTATGCATCTTCATTAGGAAAGTAGCATGTTGACACACCTTCAGTAGGCAAGACAGCTTGTTGGCACGGTTGCACCTTCAGTATGAAAAACAACCCATTAGTACGGTCTCTGGGTAGCTTCAATGAGGAAAAAGCCCATTGACACACCTTCAGTGGAAAAAATAGTTTGTTGGGAAGTTTGTTGGGCACCTTTGGTGTGAAAATAGCTCATGGGCATGGTTGCCGTGCACTTTCAGCTCCTGTTGGGACCCCTTAGGTGAGAAAAGCAGCCCATTAGCACTATTGCTTGGAAACTTTAGCGACAACATGGGCATGGTTGCTGTGCACTTTCAGTTCCTATTGGGACACCTTTAATGAAAAAAGCAACCCATTAGCACTATTGCTTGGAAACTTTAGTTACAAAATAACCAGTTGGTACACCTTCGCTCTTCAAAATAACCCATTAGAATAGTTGCCAGGAACTTTTGGTTAGAAAATATCCCATTAACATGGTCGCTAGTCACATTTAGTTGACATAATAGCTTATTGACCCACCTTTGATGGGAAAACAACCCATTAGCATAGTTTTTGGGCATCTACAGTAAGAAAATAGCTTATTGGCAGACCTTTGGTGAGAAAACATCCTATTGACATGCACTCGATGGGTAAAATAGCTCGTTGATAGGGTTGGGCACCTTTGGTGATAAAACATCCCTTTGACATGGTTGTTGGGCATTATTAGTGCAAAAATAACTGGTTGGCATACCTGTGGTGGGAAAAATGACCTGTGGGCAAGTTTGCTAGGCCCCTTGAATAAAAAAACAGCCCATTGACTCTCATTCGTTGGGAAAAATAGCCAGATGGCACAGTTGTTGGGTACCTTCAGTGAGAAAACAACCCATTATTATGGCTTCAGTGGGAACTTGTTGGCATGGTTATTGCTTACTTTCAATGAGAAAACAACCTGTTGGCATGGTCACTGGGCATTTTCTATGAGAAAATAGCCCTTTGAGACACCTTTGGTGGGAAAAAGAACCCTTTGGCATAGTTGCTACTCACTTTCAATGGGAAAACAACCTATTGGCACAACTTTAATAGGAAAAATAACCCATTTTTACTGATGTTAGGCACTTTCGGTGAGGAAAAACCTGTTTCCATACCTTTAGTGTGCACTTTTGATGAGAAAATAGCCCGTTGGCATGCTTTTTAGGCACCTTTGAAAAGAAAATAGCATGTTGGCATCGTCACTAAGCACTTTTCATGAGAAAACAGCACGTTGGCACGCCTTTAGTAGGAAAAATAGCCCATTAGCACAGTCACTGTGCCCATTTGTTGGCACACCATCAGTGGGAAAAACAGATAGTTCATACATTTACTATGCAATTTTGGTGTGAAAATAGGTCGTTTTCACACTTTTAGTCAATAAAATAACCCATTGGTATAGTTGCTTGGTATTTTCAATTAGAAAACTACCCATTGGCACACCTTCAGTAGGAAAAACAACCTATTGGTATGGTGGATAGCCAGCCTTATTGAAAAAATAGCACGTTGGCACTCCTTTGGTGGGAAAAACAGTTAGTTGGCAAGTTCATCTTTGGTGAGAAAACAACACATTTGCACACTTTTGGTGAAATAAACAGCTCGTTGGCACATTTGCTAGGCACTTTCGGCTAGAAAACTACCTATTGGCACATTTTTAGTAAGAAAAATAGTCTATTGCTATGGTCACTAGGCATCTTCAGTGAAACAAGAGCCTATTGGCACAGCTTTGGGGGTAAAAACTATCAATTGGCAAGTTTGTTAGGTATCTTTGGTGAGAAAACAACCTGTTTGCACACTTTTGGCAGGTAAAACAGCTTATTGGCACGGTCGTTGGGTATTTTTGATTACAAAATCACCCGTTGGCACACCTTTGGTGGGAAAAACAAGCCATTAATACAATTTCTCTGCATCTTCAAAGAGAAAATAGCTCGTTGATGCACCTCCATTCTTCAAAATAGCCAATGAACACAATTGCTAGGCATTTTAGGTGAGAAAATTACCCATTAGCATGGTTGCTAGTCATGTTAAATGGATAGAACAACTTGTTGGCCCAGCTTTGGTGGAAAAAACAACCCATTAGCATAATCATAGTCCATCTTCAGTAAAAAAAAGAGCCCGTCGGTAGATTTTTGGTGAGAAAGCATCTTGTTGACATGCACTTGGTCACCAAAACATTCCATTGACATGGTCATTAGGCACCTTTAATGAGAAAACTATCCTTTGGTATGGTCATTAGGCACTATTAATAAGAAAACAATCAACTAGCACCCTTGTGGTGCAAAACATCTAGTTAGCACAGTCGTTGTGCATCTTTAGTGAGAGAATAACTCATTGGCACACTTTTTGTGGGCCAAATAGCCCATAGGCACGATTGGTGGGTACTTTTATTTAGAAAACTACCTATTAGCATATCTTCAATGAGAAAAACAGCCATTGGTATGTTCGTTAGCTAGGTTTAGCTAGAAATTAGCCCAGTGGTATACCTTTGGTGGTACAAAGAGGCAATTGGTGTGTTAGCTTGGCATCTTTGTGAAAATAGCTAGTTGACACAGTAGCTGGGCAACTTTAGAGAAAAAACAACCTGTTATCATTATCATTGGTCACCTTCGATGGAGAAAACAACTTATTGGCACACCTTTAGTGGAAAAATGGCTCATTAAAAGAGTTTCTGGTCATTTTAGGTGAGAAAAACTCGATGGTAGACAATTAGTAGGAAAAATAAAATGTTAGCACGGTCGTTAGGCACCTTTGATGAGAAAATAACCTGTTGGTAGACGTTTGGTTGGAAAAACATACTATTAGCATAGTCGCGAGGTATCTTCGAAGTGAAAAAAACCTGTTTGAATGGATGTTGGGCACCTTTAGTGAGAAAACAACCCGTTGACACACATTCAAAGGGAAAAACACTCTATTAGCAAGGTCACTATGCATGTTTAGTGAGAAAGCAGGCTGTTGACACAACCGTAGGGCACTTTTAGTAAGGAAACAATTCGTTGGCATGGTCACTGGGCATCTTTTTTGGAATAGCTTATTGGCCCACCTTCGATGGTAAATTTGGTGAGAAAACATCTCGTTGGCACACCTTCGGTGGGAGAAATAGCACTTTGACATAGATGCTGGGCACTTTCTTTGAGAAAGCAACCAATTGATATGGTTACTAGGCACTTGGAGGGAGAAATCAAACTACTAGCACACCTTCGGTGCAAAAAATAACTAGTTGACACAGTCGATGGTCTTATTCAATGAGAAAACAACCTATTGGCAAACCTTTGGTGGGAAAGATAGCTCGTGGGCATGATCTTTGTGCACTTTTTGTGAGAAAACAACCTATTGGTACGTCTTTGATGGGAAAAATGGCTCGTTGGCACGGCACTTTTAGAGAGGAAACAACACATTGGCATGATCATTGGGTAGATTTAGTGAGAAAACAATTTGTTGGCTCATTTTTAGTCTAAAAAATAACCCATTCAAAATGTTATTGGGCGCCTTCCGTTACAAAATAGCCCGTTGGCACAACTTCTCTGGAAAAAATAACTAGACGACACGGATGTTAGGTACTATTAACTGGAAAATAGCCCGTTGATAAGGTCACTGGGCATTTTTAGTGACAAAACATCCTATGGTCATTAGGCATTTTCAGTGAGAAAATAGATTTTTGGAATACCGTCAGTAGGGAAAATAGCCCGTTGGCATAATTTCTATGCCCTTTTGGTGAGAAAATAGCTCCCTGACACCAGGCACATTTATTGAGAAAATAGCTCATTAGTAGACCTCTGGTGAACAAAATAACCCGTTAGAAGGGATTTTAGGCACTTTCTATAAAGCTCATTAGCATACTTACTGGGTAACTTTAGTGAGAAGACAATCTATTAGCCACCTTCGTGGGGGGAAAAACCCATTAGCATGGTAGCTGCGAAGCGTCAATGAGAAAATAGGATGTGTGCACACCTTCATTTAGGAAATCAGATTATTGCCGCAGTCGATGGGCACATTGAGCGAGAATATATCCTATTGTTACACATTTAGTGGGCAAAATAGCCTATCGGCACAATGGGTGGGAACCTTTGGTGAGGAAACAGGTCATTGGCGTGGTCACTAGGCATCTTTACTGGAGAAAATAGCCCGTTGGCCCATCATCGGTGGGTAAAATGGACCATTTGTACAGTTGTTGGGCATCTTGATGAGAAAATAGTTTGTTGGCAGACCTTCAGTGAGAAGAAAGATTGTTGACAAGCACTCAGTAGGAAAATTGGCAATTTGACGTGGTCACTGGTCTCTTTCAGTGAGAAAACAACCAGTTGGCACAACTTCAGTGGGAAAGACACACAATTGACAAGGTCGTTGTGCACCTTCGGTGAGAAAAAGCCAGTTGGAACAATCATTACACATCTTCACTAGGAAAACTACTCATTGGCACACCTATTGTGGGAAAAACAGTTTGTTGGCATAGTGGCTAGGATTCTCACCGAAAGTTCGCTTTAGCACAGATGCTAGGCACTTTTTATGAGAAAACAACCCATTTGCTTGGTCACTGGGTAACTTTGGTGACAAAACAGCTCATTGGCACACCTTTGTTGGGAAAAACAACACATTGGCATAGTTGTTGAGCACATTCTGTGAGAAAATAGCCGATTAGCACACCTTTTATGGGAGAAATAACCAGTTCGCAAGAATAATGGGAACTTTCAGTGATAAAATAATTTGTAGCACACCTTCGACGAGAAAAATAACCTGTTGGCATAAACATTGGGCACCTTCATTGAAAAACAACCTGTTGGCACACCTTTAATGGGCAAAACAACATATTGGCTTAGATGTTGCGCACTTTCAATGAGAAAACAATTTATTGTCATGGACACTGGGCACCTTCAGTGACCCTACTGACATTTTTGCTAAGAACCTTCAGTGAGAAAACAACCTATTGGCACACTTTTTATAGGCAAAATATCTCGTTAGGATGACTGCTGGGAACTTTTTGATAAAAACTACCCATTGACACACCTTTTATGGGGAAAAACAACACATTGTTAAGGTCGCTGGGAAGTTTTAATGAGAAAATAGCCCATTGGCACACCTTTCATAGGAAAAATAGCCTATTGCCATGATTAATAGGTACCTTTGCTGAGGAAATAATTTTTTAGCACAAATTTGGTGGGCAAAACAACCCATTGGCATAGTTATTGGGTAGTTTTAGTGAGAAAGCAACCAATTGACATGATCGTAGGGTACCTTTAGTAAGGAAACAACTCGTTGGTATGGTTGCCATCTATTTTTGTTGAAGAAAACAACCCTTGGTCAATAATCGTTGGGAAAAGTAGCCTATTAGCACAGTTACAGCACATCTTGGGTGAGAAAACAGCCCATTGATTGATCTTGGGTGAGAAAACAATCTGTTGATAAACACTCATTGGAAAAATAGCCCATTGGCACAGCCGTTGGGCACCTTCGATGAGAAAAAGCCCTTTAGCATGGTCACTTGTCTCTTTTGGTGAGAAAACAACTAGTTAGTAGAGATTAAAAGGAAAAAAAAGCCCGTTGGCAAATTTGTTGTGCACTATTAATGATAAAATAGCCTATAGGGACAACTTTGGTAGGAAAAATGATAAATTGGCATGATGATTGGGCACCTTTGGTCAAAAAATAGACCATTGGCTCATATTCAGTGGGAAAAACAGCAAGATGGCATACTCACTGGGCACCTTCGGTGAAAAAATAACAGGTCAGTATACCTTTGGCATGAAAAATAACCTATTGGCATAAGGACTACGCGCTTTCGAAAAGAAAATAATCAGTTGGCACACCTTCAGTGGATAACAACCTATTAGCACACTTTTGTTGAGAAAACAACCTATTGGCACACCTTCAGTGGGCAAAACAATGCGTTGGCATGGTTGCTACTCACATTTAATGGGAAAATAACTCTTTGGTACACCTTTGGTGACCAAAACAGCCCGTTTTTCACGAATGTTGGGCAATTTAGATGAGAAAATAGCCTATTGGCACAACTTTGGTGGGACTTTTGTTGAGAAAACAACCCATTGGCATGGTCGATGGCCATGTTCGATAAGAAAACTAATTGTTGGCATACATTTGGTAGGAAAAAAAGCCATTTGGCACGAATGATGTGCACTTTTGATGAGATAACAACCCAATGGCATACCTTCCACGGGCAAAAGAACCTATTGGGATGGTCGTTGGGCACATTCGGTGATAGCACAGAGCATTGGAATGACTGTTCAGTACCTTAGATCAAAAAACAACTCCTTGGCTTACCTTTAGTGCTCAAAACAACCCATTTACACTGTTGCTAGGCACTTTCAGTAAGAAAACAACCCATTTTTCTTGCATTGGCATAATCATCTAACACATTCGATGACAAAATAACCAATTGGCTCACTTTTAGTTTGACAAGCAAACCATTGGCACCTTTGATGAGAAAACAACTTGTTGGCACACCTTTTATGAGCAAAATAGGCCATTGGCACAGATGTTGGGCACTTTCTTTGAGAAACTAACCCATTAGCACAACTGTTGGGCACCTGTAGTGAGAAAACAACCCGTTGGCAGACATTTGATGCAAAAGATAACTAGTTGAGAAGGTCATTGGTCATCTTCGATGGAGAAAACAGTCTGTTGGCAAACCTTTAGTGGGAAAATAGCTCATTGACATGATTTCTGTGTTGGACCACAATTTCAAAGCTCAACATTTGAAGTCATAAAGAGTGAGTATAATATTCTATAGGGTTATTTCAGAGAACCCTCTTTAGTCACCAAGCCATATGAGTGGCTAGGCCACTCCAGGTCAGTCATCCAAGCAACTCCCTTTTCCTACATTGGAATAGATTCTGGGAAACCCTAAAACGAAATTTTAAACAAACTTGTTCAGAACATTTGAGGCTCTATGTCTCTGGTTTAATTAGAGACAAGAGTCATCTCATTTAAAGATCCCATAACAAGGTTATGACTGAAAAAGAACAAATAGGATTTTGACCTCAATCATATTGCACCTATCTTGAGGTAATTAGCATAACTTCCATTTGGGATATCAGATTAATACCATCTTAGGATGAGACAACTTTACGAACGATACATCTTTATAGATGATGCATCTCTTAAGATGAATGAAGTCATCACAGACGATACGTATTTACAGATGATGCATCTTTTAAGATGAATGACATCATCACAGACGCTACGACGTCATCACAGATGATATGTCTTTACAGATGATACCATTGTATACTCCTAAGCATCTCCCCTTCTAAGGACAACAACTTTTAACCCAGATGTCCAATAATTCTAAGCTATATATCGTTGGAAAACCAAAGGAAAGACCTACAACTTCCTAGAAGGCATACTTGCCTAAATTAGCCTAGATTAATCTAGACCTTCCCTTGAAGTCCAAAACATGAACTTTTCCCTTATAAAAACATAAAAATGCAGTGTACAAACTTAAAAGGGAGTCATGATAAAAAATTCTATTATATTCCATTTGCATCAAAATTTAAGAGACTTACAAAGATTTAGTGGGCATTTCAAGCCTCAAATACATTAATATCTCAGAGTTCCGAAATACAGAAGGTACATAATCCATGATTTGCTCAAAATGCAACTAAAATCTCTCTTTAAGAATTTTCTTCAAATACAAAATATACAAAAGTTAGAGTGATGCCTTGACTCTTGTCTACTCGATATCCTGCTCGTCACCTGGATGTGGGGGAGGAAAATGGGGAGTCAGCTTAAAGCCAGTGGGTGACAATTTGATAATTGATAACAAGCAAAACCATTTATAGAGATGTTTCCAATGCAGAAATTCATGTTAATGCAAAATATGCATGCATGACTTTTATCAATTATCATGAGCACATGAACATATCAAGATGGTTCGGGTGGATCCAAAACAGAATGTACTACACAATTCCCGTAAGTGTCTTGTGTATTCGTGAACTTAGGGGAGTGTGTGAAGGACCTTCATGCCTCTAGCAGGCAAGCGGGAGAAGCCTTTACTTGGTCAACGTGCACGTGACTTAGCTTAGGGGACCACCATAAACCCACATAACATATATTTCAAGACTTGTAAAACATATTACCAAAAAAGGAACATTTCAGAAACTTGATTTCTTAAGCTTGATATCCTTTTAGAAATCATTTTTATATGTCAGAAAAAATTCATATGCAATATATGCAGCACATTCACAAAACATTCAAAGAGTAATAAATGCACATTTTTGAAGTAATTGGAATCATTTATTTCCATTTCTTGAAAGAAACTTTAATGGCTTATTACTTAATTATAAAAGTGAAACCCACCTTGAATTTCCTTGCTTAGAACTTGCTCAAATGTGCATCTCTTCTTGCTCCTCTTGCCTCCCTTGTTTTTCTTCAACAATGATACAAATCCCAAATCAATAGGAATTCCAAAAGAGAACCCAAATAAACATATGCATAAAATGGGTCCTAGAATACGTCAACCCATGCATTTTCTAAGCTTCATGAACCAAAACCCTTCTAAAAATCCAAAGCATTAAGATGTTCTTACCTTAAACCTTCACCAAATGAACGGATGTTTGGTTCAAAAGAAAGCTCTTATCTTTCTCTACGTTTTTCGCTTCTTGCACAGCCTAAAAAACACTCTTTAAGACTACAAAAAATCAAAACCTGGCATACTCTCTTCTTTTTCTTCTTTTTTTCTTTCTTCGTTCTTCACTCTTCTCTCTTTTCTCTAATCACGTTTTTGGCTTCTTCCAACTCAAGCCCAACCTTCTTCTTTTATATCTTTAATGATTTCACAATGTCCATTTTGTCCATCATTTAAAACCTTATTGTTTCTAAACTTATGTGACTTGCCAAAATTGCCCTTACACACTCATACTACTTTAATACTTCAATTCCCTTAACCTATGTCATATTATCTTACCCACATTAGCAAGCTCATTAATTCCAACATATATAAATCTAGCAAGACGCCAAAGTCAATTTAATCATGCTTAGTTATAAAAAAATTTTAGGGGCCGACAATTCTCCCCCTCTTAAAAGAATTTCACTCTCGAAATTAATACCTAAGTCATTGAAGAGTTGTGGATACTTTCCCTCATCGCTTTCAAGGAATCCCATATGGCCTCTTCCACGGAATGGTTTCTCCACATGACTTTAGCTAGCTTAACTATGTTGTTCCTAAGGACCTTTTCCTTGGTTTCTAAGATCTTCACTAAAATCTCCTTAAAACTCAGATCATCTCTTAACTGAACCTCAGTGGTCTGTATGATGTGGGAGGGATCCGATCTATACCTCCTCAACATGGAAACATGAAAGACATCATGAATATGTGATAATTCTAGTGGCGGCGCCAATCTATACACTAGTGGTCCAATCCTCTCAAGAATCTCATAGGGACCCACATATCTTGGGCTTAACTTGCCCTTTTTACCGAATCTCATCACTCCTTTCCATGGAGATATCTTAAGGAAGACTTTTTCACTAACTTTATAATCCCTCTCCTTTTGGTGTGCATTAGCATAACTTTTCATTCTATTTTGGGCTGCTTTATGCCTTTGTTTAACTAACTTGACCTTGTCAACTGTCATCTGAATCAACTCTAGTCCTATCAGTTCTCTTTCTCCTTCTTCATCCCAACATATAGGAGTTCTACATATTCTGCCATACTGTGCCTCATAAGGAGCCATTTGAATGCTCGAATGGTACGAATTATTGTAAGCAAATTTGACTAATGGAAAATGTTCATCCTAAGCTCCCTTGAAATCCATCACACATGCCCCAAGCATTCCCTCAAGTGTCCGAATGGTTCTTTCAGATTGACCATCTGTTTGGGGATAATAAGCTGAGTTGAAGTTCAACTTGATCCCCAGTACCTCTTGTAAGCTTCCCCAAAATCTCAAAGTAAACTAAGGATCCCTGTCAGAAACTATAGATTCTGGAATCCTATATAATCTTACTATCTTACCAATATACTTCTTTGCTAGTACTTGTAAAGAATCAGTCTATTTAATTTCTCGAAATGGGATAACTTCGTTAACCGATCAACAATGACCCATATGGCATCATGCTTCATACTAATCTTGGGCAAACCCATCAGAAAATCCATGGTTACCCATTGCCATTTCCACTTAGGAATGGACAATGGCCTTAACTTGCTTGAAGGTGCCTGGTGTTTAGCTTTGACTTACTGACACACTAAACACTTACTTACATACTCTCCTACATCCCTATTCATGCCTTTCCACTAGAAATGCTCTCTCAGATCTTTGTATATCCTGGTGTTTCCTGGGTACATGGCATAAGGTGCATTGTGTGCCTCATCCAGTATCTCATCCTTTACTTCCTCAACATTCGGGATATAAAGTCTATCCCCTACAACCATAAGTCCTTCCTCCCTCACTACCACTTCAGATTTCTTTCCATCCTAGATTTCATCCTTAAGTTTACTCAATTCTACATCCTGTTCTTGTAACTCTTTAACTCTTTCCCTAAGTATCGGTCTTACTATGAAATTTGCAACAATACAATCTGGCTCCTCCTATTTCAAACTTAATCTAAGCTTAGCCATCTCTTCCAATAATGGTAGATAAATTGTCTCAACATGGGTGTTGAGGACTTCCTACTCAAAGCATCTGTCACTACATTTGGCTTTCTTGGATGATACTCATTCAACAAAACATAATCTTTAATTATTTTTAACCATCTTCTCTACCTCAAATTCAACTCCTTATGGCTTAACAAATACTTAAGACTTTTATAATCTGTGAAAATCCTCGTTTAAACCCCATATAAATAATGTCTCTAAATCTTCAGGGCAAAAATTATTGCTGCTAACTCCAGATCATGGGTCGGGTTATTTAGTTCATTAAGCTTTAGCTGTCGCGAGGCGTAATCTACTACCTTGTCTTCTTACATCAACACACAACCCAAACCCTTTCTCGATGCATCATTATATACTGTATAACCCTCATCTTCCATAGGCAGGGTCAAAACTGGTGCAGTGGTCAATCTATGTTTAAGCTCCTTAAAGCTCTTCTAGCAATCCTCACTCCGTATAAATTTCTGATTCTTCCTCAATAACTTTAGTCATCAGAGAAGCTATTATAGAAAATCCTTCAACGAATCTCCTATAATAACCTACTAAATCCAGAAAACTCCTCACTTCTATCACTGTCTTGGGTGTATGCTAATTTACCACAGCTTCAACCTTCCTCGGATCAACATGTACCCAATCTTTCAAAATTACATGCCCAAGTAATATCACCTTGTGATTCCAAAACTAACACTTGCTGACCTTAGCATAAAGTTTCCTCTTCCTCAATGTCTGCAACACAATCTTAAGATGCTCCTCATGTTCCCCTTCATTCTTGGAAAACACCAAAATGTCATCGATAAAAACTATGACAAACTGATCTAGACATTCCTTGAAGACCCTATTCATAAGATCAATAAAAGCCAGTTGGAGCATTGGTCAATCCGAAAGGCATAACTAGGAACTTGTAATGCCCATACTATATTCTGAAGGTTGTCTTGTTTAGATCAGACTCCCAGTTTTTGAGCTGATGATAGCTTGACTTGAGATCAATCTTGGAGAAGACCCTTACTCCCTGCAGCTGGTCAAACAAATCATCAATTTGGGGTAGAGGATACTTGTTCTTAATAGTCATGAGTTTCCGATAATCAATGCACATGCACCATGTTCCATCCTTCTTCTTAACAAACAGAACTGGCACTCCCTAAGGTGACAAACTCGACCTTATGTATCCCTTCCAGAAGTTCATCCAACTGTGCCTTAAGCTCCATCAGCTCCGCTTGAGCCATTCTATAAGGTGGTATAGAAATGGGTGCAATTCCAGACATCAAGTCAATGGCAAACTCGATTTCCCTCACCGATGGCAAACTAGGTAAGTCCTCTGGGAACACACCTGGAAACTCTCTTATAATTGGAAAATCCTCCAATTTCTCTTCAGTCACTTTAGTGTCCACAACATGCGTCAAGAAGGCTTCACACCCCTTTCCCATCATACTGTCAGCTAGCAAGGCAAAAATAATTCTTGGCGATCATGTTTTCCTGTGCCCCCTGAAAATCACCTTCTCATTGTTGCCCAGATCAAACTCAATCTCCTTAAGGCCACAATCCAACTTCACATGACACTTCTCCATAACATCCATTCCCAGTATAATGTCTAGCCCCTTTAGATCTAGGGGTAGTAAGTCCACTACCAATTGAAGAAGAGCTTACAATCCCTATACACTTGACTTATAATCACATTCCTCCCTAGAGGAGTACTAACAATTAAAGGACTATCCAAAGGCCTCAAATCAACATCATATAATGTCATGCTTGCAAAAACAAATGAATGTGTGGAGCAAGAATCAATCAACACATATACCGCAGAATTGAATAAGTAAGCTATACCTGTGACAACTTCAGGTGTGGCTGTAGCTTCCTCTTTGGTTATGGCAGACACCCTTACCTGAGCCTGACCCCTTGGCCTTCCTGGAGGAATAGCCTTCCTTGTAGCTCCAGAACTACCCACCTCAGTGATTAGCCTGGTCCCCACTGTTTCTACTCTCCTGGGGACTTGCAACTGTGACCCCTATTGTTTTGTTGCTTAGGGACAATCCCTGATCACGTGTCCCTTCTCTCCGCACCGGAAGCATGCTCCATATAACCTAAGGCACTCTCCTTTGTGAAACTTCCCACTATACTCATATTGAGGGTTTGTGTATCTACTCCTCCTCGTCCTTCCAGTGCCTCTCACACTTGAGGCTTGCCCTGTGACTGCTCTTGCCTGCTTGCTCTTGGTGGGGCCACTACTTCCCACTTCACTCTAATTATGGTGACCCCTTATACTCCTCTCAGGCATTGGAGCACTCATTCCCTTCTTAGATGACTGGTCCCTATTCTTCCTCTTCCTGTTCACTTCACTCTTTATATTCTCCAGTTTCTCAGCCTGGAGTGCAGCATCTACTAGTTGCTGGTAGTCACAGAAATTGTGGATCAAGACTTTCTCCTTGATCCCTAAATGTAGTCCTCCCTCAAACTTGTAGCATTTGTCCTCCTCATTAGCAACAATGTTGGTCGCATATCGCGACAGTTGTGTGAACTTCAGCTCATATTCACTCACACTCATGTCCTTCTATGTGAGGTTTCGGAACTCCTGAGCCTTCACTTGGATATAGACCCTCAAAAAGTACTTCCTCCTGAAAGCTCCCAAAAAGTCTCTCCATAACAACACTGGAGGTATATCCTGAATGTGGGGCATTGACTCCCACAAATGCAGTGCATCTCCTTATAGCAAACTAACTGTATAATCTAGGTTCTCCTCATCAGAGCATTTCATCTGAATCAGAACCCTCTCAGTCCTCTTTAACCAAGCTTCATCCTTTTCTGGATATATAATTCCACTAAAATCCACAGCTCTATAATTGCGGAGCTTGTCATATTGCCCACTTCTATCTACTGAAGCTAACACTGACACTTGTGACCCTTGGCCCATGGCATATGTGAAAGCCTGAGCAAAGGCTTGAAAGAACCGTGGGTCCATAGTAGACATCGGAGGAGGAGGTGGTGGCACTTTATGTTGCACACTAGGTGCCTCGGGATCATGAGCAGGCTGTGTCCTAGCATCTTGAGGGATATAGGATTCATCCGTGCTCCCTTAATGAGAGCTAGATCGAGCCAAAGCTCTTTGAGTTTTCCTTTGAGGCGAAATTTTCACTCCTTGCATTTAAAATCATTGAAAATCTTTAGTTCATGAAAATTAGTTTCAAATAATGTAAAACAATTCAAATCATATTAAACAATTTGAAATCTTGTAAAACAATTTAGAACAATGCAAGTTATTCATTTTAAAACAATACATGCTCATTTCATTTCTTATACTATCCACTTCATGCCTAGGATACTCCTGAACCTAGTCCTACACCTAGACCTAAACCTAGTTGCTCTGATACCATAAAATGTTTGACCCCGATTTTGAAGCCTAACATTTAGAGTTATAAAGCGTGAGCATAAAATCCTATAGGGTTATTTCAGGGAACCCTCTTGAGTCACCAACCCACATGAGTGGCACACACCAGGACAGACGTCAAAGCAACTCCCTTTTCCTACTTTCAAACAGATTTTGGGAAACCCCAAAATGAAATTTTAAACAGACTTGTTCAGAACATTTGAAGCTCTTTGTCTTTGGTTTAATTACAGACAAGAGTCATCTCATTTGGAGATCACATAAAAAGGTTATGGCTGAAAAAAACATACAGGGTTTTGACCTTAATCATGTTGCACCTATCTTGGGTCAATTAGCATAATTGCCATTTGGGATGTCAGATTAATACCATGTTTTGGAAGAAGACTTCGAGATCCACAATTTCCATAAAGACTCTATCGTCTGAAAGGTCAACAATGGAGTAGACGAAAGCGTCAGATAAATAGTGTACAGAAGGAGACGTATTGGTCACATAGGCAGAAAGCAGACGAAGCAGAAAGACAGACGATGCAGAAAGGCAGATGAAGTGGAAAGACAGATGTAGCAGGCTCAAATTAAGACAAAGTAAGGTCAACTTAAGACGATGCAACTCTTAAGACGAAGCGAAGTCAACTTAAGACAAATCAAAGTCAACTTAAAACGATGCAACTCTTAAGACGAAATGTCTTTATAGATGATACAACTCTACAGATGATATGATGTCATCACATACAAAGCATCTTTATAGACGATATATCTTGACAGACGATGCATCTTTACAGACGATGCATTCTTAAGATGAAATGATGTTATCATAAATGATGTGACGTCATCACAGACAAAGCGTCTTTACAAACGATACATCTTGACAGACGATGCATCTCTACAGACGAATGATTTCATCACAGGCGATGTGACGTCATCACAGACGATGCATCTCTTAAGACGAATGACGTCATCACAGACGATGTGATGTCATCACAGATAATACATCTTGACGCTCCTAAGCATTATACTTTCTAAGGATCATAACTTTCAACCTAGATGTCCAACGATTCTATACTACATATTGTTGGAAAGCTAAAGGAAAGACCTACAACTTCTTAGAAGGTACACTTGCCTAAAATCAGCCTAGAGTAATCCAGAACTTCTCCTGAAGTCCAAACATGAACTTTTCCCTTTTGAAAACCTAAAAATGCCAATGTAAAAACTTAAAAGAGAGTTATGATCAAAATTGCAATTATATTCCATTTGCATCAAAAGATAAGAGTCTTATAAAGCTTTAGTGAGCATTTCAAGCCTCAAATACATTAATATCTTAAAATTCCAAAATATAGAAGATACATAATCCAAGATTGGTTCCAAATGCAACTAAAGCCTCTCTTTACAAAATTTGCTTCAAATACAAAGTAAACAAAAGTCGGAGTGATGCCTTGACCCTTGACTACTCGATATCTTACTCATGACCTAGATTTGGGAGGATAATGGGGGGGTGAGATAAAACCCGTGAGTAACAATTTTATAATAAGAATAAGCAAAACATTTGAGAACCTTATTCTTGACTTAGAGAATCTTCAATGAGTTTGTAAAAATGCATGTTTCTTAGATTTTCAGCCACAAATCCACAAGTTACAGAACATGAATGCATCAACTTGTTAACATAACATAAGCACACAAGCACAACATAATGGTTTAGGTAAGTCCAAAAACATGACACACTACACATTTTCACATAATGGTCCTGTGTAGTTGTAAACTTGAGAGAGCCCATGAAGGAGCTCCTTGCCACTAGCAGGCAGGTGAGAGAAGCCTATAACTTAGTCAACGTGCACGTGACATTCTTGAGGGACTACCACAAACCCACATAACACATATTTCATAACTTGTAAACTTG
>JAOQMP010026852.1:0-12157 GCA_027563575.1 Erythroxylum pedicellare | reverse complement strand
CAACAAGGAGAAGATAGATTGCTAAAGGAAAAGATTCAAAAGCAAAGGATTTGGATACAAGAAGAAGGAGAGGATAGTGCAGCGAGGATTTAAAGTTGTAGCAAAGGAGTCGGTAATACTCTTCATCTTGTTTATGTTTTTATTATCCTTTTACCATATCATGTATGGATTGGCATGATGATTTGGATTTGTTGCGTCTTCTAGAAAATGATTTCTTAAAAGTTTTGAAATCTACTGTTTCTCCAAATATAGCATGCTTTCTTTGTCCGATCCAATACTAACGATTCGCTCTCACTACTTGGCTAACTAGACTCTACTGAGATATTCTCCTCTTTAATAACTACTTTGCTTCTCTCTTTTCCTCTCCTCTCCTTTTCTCAAACATCTCTCAATTTTATGGTAGAAAGGTAGAAGTTTAGTTTTCCGGGGTATGCAAGGGAACAATTCAAACAAAAAAAAAAAAGGTAACGAAATTGACTTGCAAGCAGACAAAGTAAAATAAAAAGATGAGATGTGATGGATGCTAGTGTATAGGTGTGTGAAAGTATGCGTAAAAGTATGTAAGCAAGTATGTATGTATGGAACAAAAAGCAATAAAATGAAACTTTTAAAACTATATGGTTGCAAAAATGGTAAGTATGAAAAGTGCAAAAGTTTAGTATCCTTTTGTTTGTATTTTCAAAATTTTTAATGCTATGCAATGGAAATGAAATCCTATACTATGTAAAATGCAATCTAAAGAAAAGGCTCCTAACCTCACTTAGCAGCAAAATGACAAAAGCTAACTTAGAGAACCAATTTCTTGGTTCCCTAGCAACGACGCCATTTTGATTCGGACCTTTGCTCATACACTTGGAGGTCAAATCAAAAAAATAATCTAAGGATTGCAATATAGAATGCAACCTTGGGTCATCCCACTTAATTGGAACTTAAAATGAATGGACCTAAGTTAACCTATGTGTCATGAAATGCAAGCTAATTTGGTAAGGAGGGCGTTTTGATCTTTGATAACATTAACTATGCTAAATAGAATTATAAGAAAAACATGTAAAATGTATTTTTTGATTTTTTCGGAATAGAAAACCTAAAGATTAAGACAAATGATCAAAGAGTGATAGGATCCTCTTGAAAATGAGCTTTGGCTATTATAGCTCAATATTAAGTTTTGATGGGAGTGGAAATCACTAAGTTTTAAATGGGTAAATCTTAAAGAACTCTTTAAGTCCAAGATCTTAATCATTGGGACTCCATTTCTTAAAACCTTATTAAATGCTCTTATTATGCGTAGTGGATAAGTCTATGCAACAAGTCACTTCGGAATCTAGAATCAACTCTATATTAAACACAACTATGTAGAAAAAAGGAATCAACAAGATCATAAATAGACATATATGAGACTTCATATATTTAAGCTCAAAGTTCTACATAAACAAATCTAAACTACACATTGAATATCCAACACTTGATTAAACTATAATCAAATATGTTCGACTACAAATTACAAATCTTAAACCTAAGAATTCATAAATCATAGTTAAACCATGGATTAAGCTACTCCTCTTTTTAGCTCATTGGACTCTAGCCATTATTACATATTCAAGAGGAGAGAAATGCCTTGCCACGTATAGCTCTAAGAGACTTCACAACCGAGAAGCAACCGAAGGCACCCATGGTAGAAATCAATGGTAAAAATTTGAAGAAATGAGAATGGATATGGGAGAAGCCAATGGTGTGATAGATTTCGAAGATGATGGAATATGAATGTCATCTGTTGGCTCTCCTTTTGTATATTATCCTGAAATAGGTTTTTTTGAAACGGGTTGCTGGATCGGGTTGCACAATTGGTTAATTTTCCGAAAATGGTCTAGGTCTCGTACCAATTTGAATGTGTCTCCATGGAAAAAGGATCAGTTCGTTGCAGTCAACTTTTCCCAAACGATTTCTTCAATAATCTGCTGATTTTTTCATGGCGAAAGCATTATCCTCACCCGATGAACTTTACCCGAAAGGTCTCTTTACATATTTTCTAATTTTGTCATTCCGAAGCATCATCCTCGTCGTGCGCGAACTTTGCCTTTTTCCCACGTTGATTTGTATTCTTAATCTTCACTCTTTGGCTCTACTTCTTGAATGTCCTACAATGAAAAATAGTAGTTTGCAGTATCAATTGTTCTAAAAATCAATTTAGTTCAATTACTAATTATTTATGAAAAATTTACCTTTAGACTACATTAATTCAACACAAGCACTTATGAGCTAAATTAAGCACAATATCCAATAGTAAGAGCCAAAAAGTATAACAAAAATCATGAAATTGTCACCAAATGATATAGGAAACTTGGGTTCAATCAACGAGCATGATCGAAACTTTGCTAATGAAGTTGCGGGTCACGATCGTGTAGACGTATGATCGTAACTTGCGAGTTTTCTGAAAAATGTTTATTTCTGAACATTCATTGATATTTTTTCTATAACTTCTTCATCAGTGTCCAAATGACTTGATTGTTGAACTAATAGACTTGTAGCACATTGATCTACATCTCAACAAAAATTATAGCAATCTGAAATCATTTGGGAGAGATTGAATAATAAAATTGGGACTAGATGTGTATGGGTGTGCATGGTCGTGCTTTAAGGGTGCACAACCGTGACTTTTTTTAGTGACAACCATGGGCACATGTGATGATTACACACCCGTGACTTAATTAAATTGGAGTGCAGAGCCGTGCACAAATATTGTATAGTTGTGACTTAATATTAGTTGATTTTAAGATGAAAATGTTGAGGAGTACTGGAATATGATGACTAGGATGATTTCACTGAACATACTTTGGTATTTTGACAATATTTTGATTAGTAGGCAGCCAAATGGAATGATTCTTAATTTAAATTTAAATAGATACATATGGCTATAAATTGTCTGAAAAGATTGAATTGTAATTCTGTCTCTAAGAAGTATAAAATTTGACTTGAAATTAAATATAGAGTACAATTATAATTCAAAAATAGTCCAAAGTGAATTGAGTATAAATTTTGGAATAGTGAGTCCAATTGTATGATCTTGGTGTCATTGGAAACATAGGACATTGGATAATAACTTTCTAAAGGAAGTGTTGCCTAATTGTGTTAATTACCTTATCAGAATGGTCATCCAAAGTTGACCTAAAAGCATGCTATTAGAAAAATCTGAAATGATCATTTGGGTTATGAAATTAGTTTCACGTTGTTTTATTATGGTCCAAACCCTAAGTACAAATCATAATTATTAGAGTTTTCATATATGAATGATATGGTGAGATGAATCATGATAAAATACCCGAGATTGTAATTGAACATGCATTGTGCATATTTTCTATACATAGATGTGCATAAAGGAACACTTATACATTTGTGCAAAAGTGTGATATTTGTAAATGTGTTTTGTCTGATATAGAGGAGAACATTAGATGCTAGTTATACATTGTTAAACCATCTAGACAACATCATATTGGAGTGTACTGTGCATCAACCTAGATGATTTTCCTATGATTGATTTGATTTATTTGACTTCCAATTATTAACTGTTTGTGAGTTGTTCTTGAATTCCGGACTTTAATTGTCTGAGCAGTTTAATATACAGGAATGTATTGGAAGTGTATTATTTGTATCTGAATTTTGAATTCTATATACTCAATGAAAGTTGAATGCCAGACTTAGGTCAGATGACTATGAGATTTTGACTGTGCATCATAAATGATTGCTATATATGGCATATATTGAATTTGGTGCATTTCATGAAAAGAATGCTCAGAAAAAGGCATTGTGATTAGAGTAGCCAATTTGATAGAGCTTTAACCTTAGTATTCTGCACGTAGAGCTTTGCCCCATGACATGTAAAGCTTTTCTCTATGATTTCTGTTTCTAACTAAGCCCAATGGACTAGTATTTGTATCCATATGTGAAAGACACTCGGTCATAACAATAATAACGAATCTGGAGTCAAATATGCATCTGTATTTGTATATATCTGTTTTGATTTGTGATGATTACATGATTTGCCATCATAATGTGAGTATTTAGATTATTTATGATCTGAATGAATATATATGAAATATGTGATTTTGTGTTTTTGACCTCAGTGAAATCATTAATGATGGTTCACTCATTGAGCTAACAAAACTCATCAAAAATTACAACATGGCTTTTCAGGTTTGAGACAGGAGACCTAGTTTCTTAGAATGGACTAAAAGAACCTTTTAGATTAAATTATGGCTCAAAGGTTTGTTAGCTGACATTAAAAGAGTTATAACTTATATTTTTTAGTTTTTGACTAGAACTTGTATAAGGATTGTAAATACATGTTCAATGAATACAGTGAGTTTTTGATAATGAATGTAAGGAATAGTTTTAAATTTGATGACTTTTAATTATTAGATGATGCTATAATTAAGTTGGATATTTGATTGCTCTAATAAACCATTATCATATGATATGTACTTAAATGTCCTTTGGATGTTCAGGTATATACTTTATGGTAGTAGGATGTTGCATTTTTTGGTATTAGAGCATGGTTTGGCATCTTTAAGGACACAATATCATTAATTGTGAAAGATTCAGCTAGTGATAATAACTTTTGTTTGTTGTAAGTCACCTATTATAGGAGATCAGTCAGCTAACCTGGAGTTTGTAGGAGACAATATAGAGTCTCCTGTACCTGAGTTTGCCTAAATGCCTCTAAGAATTCAGGAAAGATGAGAAAGAAGATACGATAAACTGAGAAAGCAGGGGGCTGTGGACTTCTACAGAAGTACATACCCTTCTGAGGTAGAAGGTTGGTTAGAGAGGACTGAAAGAGTATTTGATTAGATGGACTATGAGGCCGATGATAGATTTGATTATGCGGTCTCACTACTGCAAGGTCCCATATACTAATGATGGAACACTGTTCTAGGCAGTACCACCAGACCTTGTAGTTTTACCTGAGAAGATTTTCTGAGGGTGTTTCAAGCGAATTATAAGCTGAAGAATTATATGGATAAGAAGATGAAGGAATTTTTAGATCTGAAGCAAGGTAGGCTTACAGTGGTAGAATATAAGATAAGATTCAATGAGTTAATGAGGTATGCAACTGCATTGATCCTAACTGAGGAAGACAAATGTAGACAGTTTGAGGATGATTTGAACAAGGAGATCATAGCGAGGCTAGCCATTTTAAATTTGGGCATTTTTACAAAACTCTGAGTGGCCTCGATTAGAATTGAACAATTATTGAAGGATAGTCAAAGAGAGGTAAGATAGAAGGTTAGAGGAAAGAGTCAGGATGAATCTCAGGTTGATTCTAGTAGAAGCTTTAGAAAGCGTCAAAACAGATCACCTTGATTCTAAGCTAGATTAAGACAATCTAGGTCCCGACCAAGAGGTGGATTTGTTCAGATTGGGAAAGGTAGCGGAAAAGTGCCCTACAACCAATCTCAACAACTGCCTAATTGTGAGTACTGTGGTAAAAGCATGGTGGTGAATGTTGGAGGTTAACGGGAGCTTGTTTCCATTGCAGCTCTGTAGAACATGTGATCAGAGATTTTACTGAGATGTTAGGACCACAGTCTATAATTGGAAGAGGAACAATGACTAAGACAATAGTTCAATAGAGTAGAGCTAGTAAATCTACACTAAGAGGTAAAGGTAGAGGCAGAACTCAGTCAATAAGGTCTAGTGTACTAAGGTGTATAGTAACCAGCTGCAATCTCAGGCCAGGGTCTATACCATTACCAGATAGGAAGTGCAGAACTCCCCGATTGTGGTAGCAGGTGTGTTGAATGTTTTTCATTTTGAAGCATATGCATTGGTAGATCTAGGATCTACATATTCATTCATCACACCGCATCTAGCTTTTAGATTGCATTGTGAGAGAGAGATACTGAAATGTGGATCAGAGTGAGTATCCTAGTGGGTAGCACAATAATAGTTCGTGAGGTATGTAAAAGGTGTATAGTTTGGATTGATCAGTCAGAGTTAGAAGTTGATCTGATTGTATTGCAGTTAAATGAAATTGATATAATTCTTGGCATGGATTAGCTTACGGCTCATTAGGCTGTCATGAATTGCTACAATAAGGAAATAGTTCTTGAATCCCTTAACCAGTCGAGATTGGTATTTCTAGGAGTTAGTCAGGCTGTGGCAGCCTGACTAATTTCATTTATGAGTCTATTGAAACTAATTCGAGGTGGATGTGAGGCTTATCTAGCCCATATAGGTGACACTCAAAATGAACAAACCATTCAGGATATTCCAATTGTTAGGGATTTCTTGGATCTATTTCCTGCAGAACTACCAAATTTATCCCTAGAAATGGAGACGAAGTTTACCATAGACCTTATTCCAGTTACCTCTATTATATCAAAACCTCTATAAAGGATGGCTCCTATAGAACTAAAGGAATTGAAAACCCAGTTACAAGAGTTATTAGATAAGGGTTTCATCAGGCCTAGTGTGTCACTTGGGGAGCTTTACTATTGTTTATAGAGAAAAAGGATGGAACTCTGTGATTACTTATTGAACTGAAGTTTTCTATATTATTTAGTGACATCTTCATGATTTTTGTTATACTTTTTACTCCTTTTGTTGGATACTTTGCTTAATTTGACCTAAGAGTGCTTGTTTTGAATTAATGTAATTTAAGGGTTAAATTGACATAATTAGTTAGCAATTGCATTACAAACTATTACTTTCTTTTCATTGTAGGACACTCCTTAAAAACAAAAGTGGAACAAAGAAATTGAAGTCACAAGATCAAGGAAAGATATTTTGGGTAAAGTTCGTCGTAGCAAATTCAATGTCTCGCAGCAGCGAAACCATTAAAGATCGTCGCGGTAAAGTCAGTATTTCGTTGCGAATTTTAGAATCAGTGTAGACCCAAACCATTTCTGAAAATTTTACTTATTATGTAACCCGATCTGAAAACCTGTTTTGGAAAGAAACCTATTTTGGGATAAGTTACAAAATAGCAAAGAGGGAGTTGACATTATCATCATCTTTCCATCACCTTGCTGTCTCATTTTACTTCCATTTTCACCTCCAACTTCCACCATGGGTAGCGCAGATTCATTCCTCGTTGTGAGGCTTCCGATTGCAATCCGTGGCTAGGCGTTCACCTTCATCTTGAAGATGTAGCGATGGCTAGAGTTTAATGTGCTTAAAAGGGGAGTAGCTTAATCCATAGTTTAGATATGACTTATGAATTCCTAGTTCTAGGATTTGTAATTTGTAGTTAAGATACTTGATTATGGTTTAATCAATGTTGAATTATATGTAGTTGGATTGGTTGATGTAGAACTTTGAGCTTGAATATACGAAGTCTCATATTTGTTCATTTGTGATCTTCTTGATTCTCTTTTATCTTTTATGATTGTGTTTGATATTGAGTTGATTAAGATTTCATTTCACCTATTGCAATGGGTGATCCTAGTACATATACTAAGCCGTACTTAATGGGATCTTAAAAAATGGAGTCCCATTGATTAAGATATTGGACTTCAAGAGTATTTTAAGATTTTATCATTTTGAAGCTTAGTAGTCTCTATTCCTATAAAAATCAATTTCGGACTAGGATGGCCAAAGCTAATTTTCAAGAGGATAGTTATCACGCTTTGATCACTTGTTTTAATCTTTCCGTTTTCTATTTCCAAAAAATCCAAAAATGCATTTTACATACTTTTTTACAATTCAATTTAGTTCAGTTAATCTTTTTAAAGATCAAACCCCCCCCCCCCCTTTTCCTAATTAGCTTGCATAGCATGACATATAGGTTAACTTAGGTCCATTCATTTTAGGTTCTGATTAAGCGAATTGACCCGAGGTTGCAACCTATATTGCAATCCTTGTTTTATTTTTGATTTGACCTCTAAGGGTACGAACAAGGTTCGTGTGTCGTTATCGGGGAACCAAGCAATTGGTTCTATAGGTTAACTTTTGTCAATTTGTAGCTAAGTGAGGTTAGGAGCCTTTTCTTTTTAGATTTACATTGCATTCTAAATAACTTAGTTTCATACTTATTAATAGTATAGGTTTTCATTTTGCATAGTGTCAAAATTTTTAGAAATACACAGAAATCGTTTTTCCTTTGATAGTTAGCATTTTACATTTGCATTAACTTTTTGTGAAAGTTCGTCGCGGATAACTCCACCTTTTTCACCGCTATAAACAATTATTACTTCATTGCAGCTAGCTCCCACCTTTACCACAGTAAACATTTCCTCCTTTGCTGCGGCAAATCTCATCTTCACCGTAACAAACACTTGTTCGCCGCCGCTAGCTTCCTGTTCATACATACTCATACATGCATACACTTGCATCCTTCACATCTCATCGTTTTACTTATCTTTGTGTGTTTACAATTCAATTTTGTTCTCTTTTATTCTCATTTGAACTTTCCCATTTTTGTATGCCCTAAAAAACCAAACTTTAACCTTTCCACCCTGAAATTGATAGACGTCTGAGAAAAATTAGAAAGGAGAAAAGAGTAAAAGGAAAAAGCAAACTAGTATTTGAAGAGGAGAATTCAGTGCAGTCTAGCCTGTCAAGTAGTGAGAGGGAATCATTAGTAGGTGAGATAATGGCTAAAAACCCTAACCTTAATGTTAACCCACCTAGGAATGGTGATAATAGAGGTAATGGGGAGTAGGAGCGAGTTGCTGAGAACAATGGAAATCATAGAAGAAGGACCATTAGGAAAGCTACTACATTTGATGTGAATTATGATCCTTTTAGTATTGTTTGCGCTAATTTTTATGTGAATTTTGAGGTTAACGGACTGCTTATTAACTCTCTTCCTAAATTTCATGGTTTGACATGAGAAGATCCCTAAATTCACTTGCAATTGTTGTCCATGATTTGTCAGAGCATGAAATCGGTGGGTGCTTCTCTTGATTAAGTGCTATAGAAAGTCTTTCATTTATTCTTGGAGGGTAAAGCAAGGGAGTGGTACGTGAGCCTTCCAAGACTTGTGGCCAATGCATACCACAGTTGGGCAAATTTGAGAAAAGCATTCTTGGAGAAGTACTTTCCTACCTTCGGAAGCTCATTAATGAGAAAGGAGATTTACTTTCCATGTCAAGCCTATGATGAGTCCCTCTATGATTATTAGAACCATTTTTATAATGGACTTTTATAATGGACTAAAGAGTCAAGACAAGGGTATGTTGGATGTGAGAGGCTCACTGATTGACCTCACTGCTGTAGAGGCATGGGATCTAGTTAAGAAAATGGCTCTAAATCACCAGCAGTACATTGTTAGGGACACTAGAGGAGTACATGAGTTGGGAGCTTCAACAGTTCACTCAAGAAGAATGAAAAGTTTTGAGTCTAATGTCAACTTTTTCGAGAGTAAAGTGACTTTGCAGCTGTCCTTCATTACTACGGAGTTGAAAAATATGAGTTTGCATGATCCACCACCTTCTATAGATCTTACTGCACCTAGTTGCGACACTTGTGGTTCTGTGATGCATATCTCTAGTGTCTATCCCAGTCGTTATGAAAAGGTATATATTGTTTATCATATGTCGTCCAAATCAGAAATGGGATCCTTGTTCCAATACATACAACGAGGGATGGGACTTAGTTAGAGAAATGAGGAAGGTAGAGGTCCTAACAGATTTCAGCAAGGTGGAGGGGCCAGTCCTTCCACAAACTAATTCCAAAACCAACAGTAAACTTTAATTGTCCCACAAAAGGAAGCCACAAATCAACTCTTGCATAATATGATGGCATTGATGAAGGAGGAGAGGACTTCTAATAACAACCAGTTCAATGCCATAGCTTCTCTGATTCAAGAGGTCGCTTTGAAGAATGCTACAAAATTCATTGCCCTAGAGAAAAGAATGGAGCAATGGGAGCTAAAGGCTGAAAACATCAACTCCTATGTCACTCAGCTATCCAATAATATGAGTGAGCAACAAGTTAGGAGCAGTAGCATTATTCCCTCCAACACTGTTATGAACCCTAAGAGTGTGAATGCCATCAGTCTTCGAAGTGGGAAACAAGTGAAGTTCAATGATCAAGATAAGGAAGTAGTTGAAAAGGAGATTGAATGTGAAAAATTGTCTTCCACATCTGTAAGAGACAAGAAGTCTAAAAGATCTAAGGAGAGAGCATTTTTAGCTGAAAAGGAGTCCACATTTTTAAAGAGCAAAGGAGCGAATTCTGAGAGCATCCAGGAACAAGCAATAACAAAGGAGCATGTGGAATTAAGCAACCATAGAGCCAATGAAGCTAGTGGTAAGGAGGTAAACCTTAAAGACTTTCCTTTTCCTAATTCATATTTGATGAGCAAAAGGATGACTGAACTAAGTATGAAAAAAGATAACGTTGATTTGTTTAGTAAAGTGGAAGTCAATATTCCTTTACTTGATCTTGTGAAATGGGTTCTTGCTTATGACAAATACCTAAAGACTTATGTACCCATAAGAGGAAGTTTAGGCCAAATGAAAGAGTTCAAGTCATCTCAAATGTGTCTGCCCTGTTTAAACCTCAAATCCCTGTGAAATGCTTAGACCCTGGATCTTTCACTATCCCTTGCACTATAGGTAAAGTTACGATAGGGGGAGCCTTCTTAGATCTAGGGGTAGTTATTACTGTCATACCTAAGTCCGTTTACACGTCATTGGGAGTCAAAAATCGTAAGTCTACATCTGTAGTACTTCAATTAGCTGATAGGTCTATTAGGCATCCTGTGGGTATTATAGAGGATATTTTGGTTGAGGTTAAAGGTTTGATCTTTCCCGCTGATTTTTATATGCTTGACATGTCTTCTGAAGTTATGCATGACACCACCCTAATTCTTGATAGACCTTTCTTAAAGACTAGTAGCACCATCATTGGTATGAAAGAAGGTAGCATCATAATGGAAGCAGTGATCAAAAAGTGTGTTTTAATATGTATAAAGCAATGAAACATCCTCATAAAGATTACTCACTTTTGGGTGTTAACATGCTTGATATTGTTGTTGGTGATGCTTCCTCTAAATTTGAATTGCAAGATAATTCCTTTGGCTCTGAACTATATTCACTTGGTCTTGGACAAAGGTCTTCTGTTAATATTTCAAGTAATTTTGGTACCGTGGAGGCTGGCACTAACATGGCAGTTGATGAAGTTGGATCAACTTTAAGAATACGTGGAAATTGTAAAGCTAACTATATGGAGCCTGAACTATCATTGGTTGAACAACAGGGGAGTAATCTATTATCTCTTGAACTTTATAAATTGATCCCTTCTGTTGTGCAACCTCCTGTGATTGAATTGAAACCCCTACCCCTTACTTTAAATTATGCTTTCCTTATCTCTAATGAGCGATTACTTGTCATAAGGAAGAGAGACTCCTTACTGTGTTGAGAGAGCATAGGTGGGCTATAGGGTGGACTTTAGTGGACATACCTGGGATTAGTCCAGCTATTTGCACACATAGGATCCTTTTGAGTGAGGATTCCAAACTTGTGAGACAACCCTAAAGGACACTAAACCTACTTATTGTAGATGTGGTTAAGAAAGAAATCACCAAACTTCTGAGTGTTGGGATCATCTATCCTATATCTGATAGCAAGTAGGTTAGTTCCCCTAAAAAGAGTGGGGTCACTATAGTTAGAAACGATAGGGATGAGCTTATCCCCACGAGAGTGCAAAATTCCTATCGTGTGTGCATAAACTATAGAAGATTAAATGATGCTACACGAAAAGATCATTTCCCTCTTCCTTTTATTTACTAGATGCTTGAGAGACTTGCAGAAAAATCTCACTACTATTTTCTAGATGGTTTGTCTAGGTACTTTTAAGTACCTATTGCACCAGAAGACCAAGATAAAACAACTTTTACATGTACTTTCAGTACCTTCGCTTATCGAAGGATGCCTTTTGGATTATGTAATGCTCTAGGGACTTTCCAACGTTGTATGATGGTTGTTTTCTGTGAATTTTTAGAGGAATACATGTAGGTCTTTATGGACGTCTTTACTGTTTATGATGGTTCTTTTGATAATTGCCTTGCTAGTCTTAAAAGAGTTTTGAAAAGATGCATTGAAAAGAATTTGATTTTAAACTTTGAGAAATGTCACTTCATGATCAATGAAGGAATAGTGTTAGGTCATTTGATTTCTAGCAAAGGAATTGAAGTTGATAAAGCTAAGATTGA
>JAOQMP010026845.1:0-12157 GCA_027563575.1 Erythroxylum pedicellare | reverse complement strand
TCCGGTTCTTACCGATTTATATTACTTGTCGACGGGGTGCACTTGCCTCTAATTGGTCTAGATAGAATTTAATTTATTTTGTTTTATTTAGACCGCAACACATAGCTAGAACTAGCTGATGTGCTTCTAAGAGAAGAAAACATCATATTGCTCACTGATATTATTTTGTCTTGAAATTATAGTGGATCCGAATGGCGACCTGATTCGATAAGCTCGCGATGTGACCCAAATTGGATAAAAACAAAAATCTGCAAAGTCTTAGAGGAAGGCACTTGGCATATTGGCAATTAGCTTTTGTTCTTGCAGATTTAAAATCCAAGTTTAAAGCTTGAATCACTGAAAATCCAAACATTCCTCTGTGGATTCACTTCCATAATGTCCCTCTTGAATATTGGACCACCAAAGGCTTAAGTGCCCTTGCTAGTTTCATTAGAAAACCCCTTTGTATTGATGAAACTAATGCTAAGAAAAAAAGGGTGGGATATGCCTATATTGGCATAAATGTTGAGCTCTCTAAAGACCTTCCAAATGAAATTTCTATTATGAAACTTTGTAAAGAACGGAAGCTATAGAAGGGCAATATTGCTGTCTCCTATCATCAAAACCTCTTCCCAAACATCAAGGGAAAATTTGGCAACACACAAGAGAAAATTCCAAACCGATAGCTATCGTGAGTTAATGGGGACTCTCACTGTAGAGGAAGAAATGCAGGGCATTAGTGAGGCGAGTCAGGAGTCTCCATCAACCGCAAAGTCTGCCCCAGAAGTTGTATCTGTTGAGAATGATTCTAATTGAAGTAGTCAAAAGTTGTTCTGAATATGAGGAATCTGGAAGTTAGATTTAATTTATATGCTCAGAATAATGTTCCTCGAATATAGGAGTATCAGTAGCTTTTAGTTGTTTATTTTGTTTCTGCAGATGCATGAGATGTCTATATAAAGGCATTTCCAGTATGAATAATATAATCGCATTATCACATATTGTTCTGTACTTCTTTATTTTCTGCACTTACAGTTTCTGAACACCAACATTGTGGTATCAGAGATAGGTTCTCCAAACACAGATCGAGAGACAAAAAAAAGAAAAAAAACAGGTGAGCAGTGTAATGTGAAAGTGCAGATTGAGTGATGGAGGCAAGCAGCAGCAATAGCATTGCAAGTGGAATGGCACAAGCACTTATTCCAATATTCAAAGGTGAAAACTATGAATTTTGGTCAATACGAGTCAAAACAATTCTTAAGTCACAAGATCTTTGGGACTTCGTGGAAAATGGATTTATAGAACCAGAAGACGATGTTGTGTTGAGTGTTGTAGAGGAGGCTACAGTTAAAGAAGCAAGAAAGAAAGATGCAAAGGCCCTAGCAATCATCCAATAGGTAGTTCACGATAACATAGTTTCTAGGATAGCCATGTTCAGTACATCTCAGCAGGCTTGGAATGTGTTGCAAAAGGAATTTCAGGGTGATTCAAAAGTCATGGTTGTCAGACTACAACACTTGTGTAGACAGTTCGAAACCTTAAAAATGATTAGAACGTATCAGACTTCCTGAGTAAAGCAATTGCAGTGGTAAGTCAAATGAGGAGTTTCGGCGCTTAAATAGATGATCAAACAATTGTTGAAAAGGTACTACGTAGTTTAAATTCAAAGTTTGATCATATTGTAGCTGCAATTGAGGAATCTAAGGATCTGTCTATTTTTTCATTTGATGAATTAATGGGTTCCTTGCAAGCGCACGAAGCCCAAATAAGTAGAAGGGTTGAAAAAGAAGAAGAGAAAGCCTTTCAGGTGTAGGAAAATAACAACACTTTCAAACGTGGTCGAGGCAGGAGTGCTTCTCGTGGTACATGTCGAGGAAGAACGTCTGGAAGGGGTCACGCATATGGACACAGTAAAGGTCGAGGGGAAGAATAAAAGCCATTTATGCACTCGGTGTTGTGTTATAATTGCGGAAATTATGGGCATGTAAGAGCAGAATGATGGTACAAAGAAGAGAAAAATAATTTCACCAAAGAAGAATTAGATGAAGAAGACTATAATGATGTTGAAGAAAAATTATTCATGGCACAGAGCAAGAAGGATGGAGAGCAACATCCAAGTTATGTATGGTTTGTGGACAGTGGTTGTTCAAACCATATGACCGGGTCCAAATCGTTATTTTCTAACCTGGATGAAAGTGTTAAGTAGAAGGTACAGCTTGGTAATGGCAACACATTATTTGTTGAAGGAAAAGACACTGTAAGGTTTGAACTTGGTCCTGGAATTTTCAAATTTTTACACAATGTGCAGTATGTTCCAGCACTTGATTTCAATTTATTTAGTGTTGGTCAACTAATGCAATGTGGATATCTAGTCTTGTTTGACAATAGAAAATGTAGTATCATAGAGAAGAAGACAAATCGCCTGATAACAAGTATTGCAATGACAAAGAACCAAATGTTTCCTTTAGATTTGTCAACAATGGGACATTTTGTGCTTGCAGCAACGATAGATATGGCATCTTAAGTACGACCATTTTCATTTAAAGGGCCTAACACTTCTTAAAAGCAAAGGAATGGTCACAGGCTTACTTGAGATTAGTAATATAAAGCTCTTTCAAGGATGTGTGTATGGAAAGCAAACAAGGAGATCTTTTCCAGTGGGTCCAACAGGGCGTGCTAGTGAACGTCTTGAATTGTTACACGCAGATTTATGTGGACCAATGCAAACTCCTTCACTAGGTGGCAATAAGTATTTCTTCCTTATTACTGATGATTATAGTAGGATGTCATGGGTTTATTTTATATACAGCAAAGATCAAACAATTGAAAGATTTAAGCAGTTCAAAATTTTGATTCAAAAACAATGTGGATTAAGCATTAAAACTCTGAATACAGACAAGGGAGGAGAATTTATCTCCAATGAGTTCAACTCAACTCCAACTGTGAGGAAAATATAATCCAAAGAGAATTTACTGCTCCTTATACTCCAGAGCAGAACAGGATAGTTGAACGCAAGAACTGCACCGTTGTCGAAGTGACTAGAAGCATGCTAAAAGAAAGAGATTTTCCAAATGATTTATGGGCTGAAGTAGTGGCAACAGTACTTTATCTACTTAATCTATCTCCTACCAGTGCTGTAATAAACATGACTCCCTTTGAAGCATGGAATGGCTTTAAACCCAATTTAAGTCATCTAAAAGTTTTTGATTGTTTATGTTATGCCTTGATTCCTTCGTAAGCTAGAAAAAAATTTGATCGAAAGTCACAAAAGTGTATATTTGTTATCTATAGTACACAGTCAAAAGCTTATAGGTTGTTTGAGCCTAAAAGCAGAAAAATACTCACAAAGAGAGATGATGTCTTTGATGAAAATATGTGTTGGAATTGGCATGAGAAAGAAAGTCAGGAGCCGTAATAGTTGGATTCAATTAACATTCCTGAAGATGATCAAGTTGTAACAGAGCAAGATATATCACCGCTATCCCCGTTGTCAAAAAGAAGCTTCTTCGTCAGATTTATCAACACCAGTTACTCGAAGAAAGTATCATTCACTGGCCGATATCTATGAAACCTGTGGGTTTGCATTAAAGGTTGCCGATCCTACCACATTTGAAAAAGCTCAAGGGTAGGAAAAGTGGATGAAAGCAATGCGAGAAGAAATTTCTACCATTAACAAAAATACTACATGGTTATTGTGTGATTTACCTGTAGGAAAGAAAGCGATCGGACTAAAATGGGTATTCAAGACCAAGTATGGTTCACATGGACAAATACAGAAGTATAAGGCTCGTCTGGTTGTTCAAGGTTATTCCCAGCAAACCGACATTGACTTTGAAGAAACATTCGCCCTAGTGGCCCGGTTTGAGACGATAAAAATCTTTCTTGCCTTAGCTACTCAATGTGACTGGGTTGTGCATCAATTTGATGTTAAATCTGCCTTTCTCAATGGTGAGCTGAATTAAGAAGTTTACATCGAGCAGCCTGCTGGTTTTACTATTAAAGGGGATGAAGGA
The DNA here is from genome assembly GCA_027563575.1 of Erythroxylum pedicellare. Classification (NCBI taxonomy): domain Eukaryota; kingdom Viridiplantae; phylum Streptophyta; class Magnoliopsida; order Malpighiales; family Erythroxylaceae; genus Erythroxylum; species Erythroxylum pedicellare. Next base: position 8,165 of record JAOQMP010026845.1, on the reverse strand, counting down.
AAAGTTTACAAATTACATAAAGCATTTTTAGGTTTAAAACAGGCCCCGTGGGCATGGTATAGTCGAATCGATAAATATTTCATTGCCTTCGGTTTTCAACGAAGTGATCGAGAACCTACATTGTACGTCAAGAGGAGTGGGAAAAGATATTTTTTAATGGTTTGTCTCTATGTCGATGACATGATCTTTACAGGCTCATCTTAGGTTCTTGTCAATGAATTTAAGGAGTACATGAAAGCAAAATTTGACATGACAAATTTGGGATCACTAAAGTTCTTTCTGGGTTTAGAAATTACGCAAGGAGAAGATGGGATTTTTTTAAAGCAATAACTCTATGCAAATGAATTATTGAAGAAATTTGGTATGTTGAAATGCAGTCCAGTAGTTACTCCTTTACAAACATGTGAGAAACTTGTCAGGAATGATGGAGAGACAGTAGTTAATTCTATCTCTTATAGGAGACTCATTGGTAGGTTAATTTATTTAACTCACATTCGTCTAGATATAACATTTGCAGTGAGTGTAGTTTCACGGTTCATGGAAAATCCATCATAGACACATTTTACAGCAGCAAAGAGAATTTTGCGGTATCTAGTAGGCACGGTCGACTTCAGAATATGGTACTCAAGTAAACTTGAAATGTCTATGGATGGGAAACTCTATGGTTACTCAGATTCTGACTTTGGAAGTTATCTTGATGATCGACGAAGCATTTCAGCCCATGTTTTTTCTCTAGGTTCGAGAGTTATTGCGTGGAGCTCAAAGAAGCAGCCTATAACTGCATTGTCTAGCACAAAAGCTGAATACATAGCTGTGACATTTGCGGCATGTCAAGCGGTATGGATTAGAGGTATTCTTAGTGAATTGCAGGAGGAGTCAAAGACACTGACAATCATATTCTGCGACGACAAATCAACCATTTTCATGACAAAGAATGCAGCTCTTCATAGTCAAACAAAGCATATAGACACAAGATTGCATTTCATCAGAGATTTAGTTGCTGGGAAAGTTGTGGATATTCAATACTGTAGTACTCATGATCAACTCGCTGATGTCTTAACAAAAGCTTTACCAAAGGACAAGTTTTTTAGCTTCAGAAAGTTGCTCAGAGTTTGCAATTACGAATCACGGGGAGGTGTTGAGAATGATTCTAATTGAAGTAGTCAAAAGTTGTTCTGAATATAAGGAATCTGGAAGTTAGATTTAATTGAAATGCTCAGAATAATATTCCTTGAATATAGGAGTATCAGTAGCTTTTAGTTGTTTATTCTGTTTCTGCAGATGTATGAGATTTCTATATAAAGGCATTTCCAGTATGAATAATATCATCACATTATCACATATTGTTTTGTACTTCTTTATTTTCTGCACTTACAGTTTCTGAACACTAACATTATCTTCCTTAATTAAGAGCCTACTTCAATTAGTCAACCTTCTTCACCTACAGAGCCCACAGTTGCTCCCATACCCGTGCACTCTCCTTCCACGCCTGCAGATGTAAGCCTTCCACCTACTGAAAAACTCACCAAAACCTCTATCAGCACTCCTACAGAAAGCCCAATTTCATCAAGTGCCCCAGCTCGAAGTGATGTAGACATTGAAGATGAGGAATTGCCTATGCTATTTCAAACCGTAGAGAGAAGGGTATCTCAACGGAGAAAGAGGAAAAGCTCCAAATACCAATTCCTTTAATATGTCCACAATTATGTAGAATGTCAAAGTTCTAAATTGCCCAACAAAGCAAGCCACTTTATGTGATTTTATCAAGAGGGAGAAGCCTCTCATTATAGGACTACTTGAAATAAAAATAAAACTAGAGAATTTTGGGTTGGCTAGCGATTTTGGACCTTGTTGGAAGTAGCTAACTAATCATTCACATTATGTAAATGAAAGAATTATTTTATGCTATAGGGCTGAAGAAATACATGTTGAACTCCTACACTCCACTGATCAGGTGATTCACCTTATAATTTCTTTTTTGCATGAGAAAGTCGACATCCTCACATCTGTTATGTATGCTAGCAATTTTGGGTTCCAAAGGTCCACTCTTTGGAGCAACCTTATAGACTTCAGCAGAGACTCTACCCTTCCTTGTTTGATTTGTGGTGATTTCAACTCAATCCTATTTAGATCTGAGGCTCAAGGCAACTGTAATATTCGCAACTAGTCGGATGATTTTAAGCAGTGTGTTGATGCCCTAGGGGTGACAGATATGAACTTCTCTAGTCACAAGTTTACTTGGTCAAATAACAATCCTTTCACTGGTTTATTCAAAAGAAGTTTGATAGAGCATTAGTCAATGCTAACTGGCTTGCAAAATTCCCCAACAACTCTGCTCTATTCTACGACCCTCTCTTTTCAGATCACACCCCCATTAAATTAGTGAATCTCTTCTAGAAGGCTGTCAGTAGTTACCCTTTCAGATTTAACAATTATTTGATTCATGTCCCACGTTTCATCAAAGCTTGTGCAAAAGGTGCAGCTCGTTTCATTCAAGGAACTAAACAATTTATCTGTGAGCAGAAGTTGAAAGCCATCAGGGAGGAACTCAAAACTCTTCATCATCACGGGGTTCTACTGAAGACGTTTAGAAAATTGCTTGGAATCCATACCACTGCCTTAAACCCAGCTTCTGGCTTTAATGTTCTCAACCTAAAAAAAATCACCCAGCTGGAGTAAAGCTTGCTTATCAAACCTGTGGAAGACAAAGACATTGAGGAATCGTTTTTTACCATGGAGGGTATTTAAGCCTCTGTCCTTGACGGACTAAATGGTCTCTTTTATTAAAAAAAACATGGGACATTAAAGGCATTTTTGTTAAAAATGCAGTGAAGTAATTTTTTTCCAAAAGGGTGCTTCTCAAGGAGATTAAAAAGACCTTATGTTTAACACCTAAAATTTATACTCCTAACTCCTTTAATGACTTTAGACCTCGAGTCTGTACAAACTTTCTTTACAAATTCATCTCAGAGATCCTCTCAACAAGATTGAAAATAGCTATATCTCCACTCATCAGTGCCTATTAGGGTGCCTTCATTAGCAATCGACAAATCAACGACAACATCCTAATAGTGCAAGAGATTCTTAAAGGTGATTCAAGAGCGAATTCAACCCTAACTTGCACCATCAAAATTGATTTTCACAAAGCTTTCGATAGTATTAGCTGGCCCTTTTTGTGGAAGGTGATGGAAGTGTACGGATTTCCACCTATCTACATCAACTGGATTAAAGAATGTGTAACAACTGCTAGCTACTCAGTCCTGATAAATGGCAGCCCCTCATTTTACTTCAAAGCTGAGGAAGGGCTAAGACAGGAAGACCCCCTCTCTCCCTACCTCTTCATGTTGTGCATGGAAATACTTAACTCCATAACCAAATTGGAAGTAAAGTCTACCCCCTGCTACAAGTATCACACAAAGTGTAAGAAAATCAGGCTCACTGGCCTATCTTTTGTCGATGACTTGCTTCTTTTTTGCAGAGCAAATTTGGAATTGATCAACAACTATATGAAGACCCTCCAAAAGTTTCAATCTGCTTCTGGATTGCATCTCAATCTTGATAAAATCATTTTATTCTCTTTAAAGGTGCCACAACTATGACCTCACACATTGCTTCTCTCACTGGCATGAAGGAGAACTCACCAGCTATCTTATATCTGAGTTTGCCTATCTTTATAAAAAGGCTCACTTTCATCGAATGCAAACCTCTTATAGAGAAAATTCACTGCAGAAGCCATTCCTGGGCGAACAAATTTCTACCTTTTGGAGGGAAAATTCAACTTATTAAATCAGTGCTTAACTCTCTACACATCTACTAGAGCTCTCATATATTTCTATCAAAAGGTGTCATCAAATTCATAGAGCGAATTTTCAAAAGTTTCTTATGAAACTCTTTAAATAAAGTAAAGGGTTGTGCAAAAATTGAATGGTATGATATCTATTATCCTAAACCAGAAGGGGCTTGAGTCTGCTAAACTCATAAATCAAACAATCATTCTGAAAAGGATTTGGTAGATTATTGAAGATAGAAATTCAATCTGGATCAAATGACTCCATTCCTACTTTCTCAAGGGTCGTAGCATATGGGAAGTAAGAAAGGATCCTTCGAACTCTTTCTTTCTTAATCAACTGTTGCATTTTTCAAATTTTGTTAAAGATGATATTTTTTATTCTATTAGAAGTGGGAAGTGTGGAGAATAAAACAGAACTTAAAATACTTCAGCAGAAACAGCACTTCAACTCTGCTCCAACCATAAGCTTGAAGATGATTCTGGTCTGTAATCTTTAGCAGCAACTTCGGTTTCAAAATATCTTACTTTCAATGAGTGAAGGCTCTGAAGATTAACAGCATTTGCACTCTATAGGCTGAATGTATTTTCTGGAAATGAAAATTTATGGTAGCAGTGTATGTATTTCAGTACAAGAGAAATTTGAAACCAGTGTTTGTAAAATCTGAATGCATGTAACTATGAAGTCCCAGAAATGGATTCTGCACTTTTGTAGATTGCTTGTACTCTCTGGAAATAGAAATTTATGGAAGCAATGGTTGTGTTTCAGTGTTTGTGAAGTTTTGGAAAATCAGTGGTTGTAAAATCAGCAACTATATAACTTCAAGAAATGGAGATTTTGCACTTTCAAATCTGCTTCATTCCACTCTTAGAAGTTTATTTTTTCTGCCACTCACCTTACACAAATACGCAACAATACCACATCAACAGCAAATGCAAGAGAAAAATGTAAAAACTGATGAAGTGAAGAAGATGAGATTTTTCACAAATTGATGCTATTACTATTCCATTGAATCGAAACTGATGGTTTTTCAGCTTTTTTCAACTTAGCCCTTCACACCATTCTTGCTTGATTACATCAATGGTCCAAAATGAAACATAAAAACAACTAATGAGTAGGATCTTGACAAGTTTTATTCTCTCATTGGTCAGTGAGTACAAAAACAACAATGCTGTTTGATACATTAGCAAAAAATACTAACAAGAGTATCACCTAATCGTTTAAAGCTGCAAAAGTAAAAAAGACAACTGAAACTTGCTAATTTTGGAACAACAAAAAACTAATGCTAGACTCCACTAGCTTAATTTCCCTTAATAACCACTATTGACTTGTAAAATTTAATTGCTTCAGGTTTGTGAAAATTTGCTTCAGACATTAATACCCTGCTTCGGATTTTCCGGCTGAAGCATCTCCACTTGATGCACTTTTCCAACTTCTTCATCCTTCAATCTTCCATCGCATGTAGCTTCATTTTTCATGTTTATCTTGCATTGAAGTTCACTCCTACTCTGACCATCAATTAATCGGACTCTGGTTTGTGAATTCAAACATTTCTGAATTACCACCAAGATCATCATTTTTAACTTCCTCTTTAATGCTGAAAGCTTGCTCTTCATTTTGATCATCTTCTTCACTCTTACTGAACTTGCAATCTCCTCCACAATCTTCAACATAGCTGACTGCATGAAACAACATAAATCAACATGCTTTAGTTCTGCGAAGTTGTTAATCTCATGACTTTAGTGTCAGCTTTATGTTTGCTGTTTCAATGCCTTCTTTTTGTGCTTGTAAGGTCTCAACTGAACCAATCCAATGTTATAGACTTGGGTTCTTTACTCAATCCAAAAACTCCTCCCACTTCATGGCCCTCCCCTTTGGGCAATTTACTTTTGGATTCTATCGACAAGGCAATGGATTTGCTGTTGGAATATGGATGATAAGTGAGCCTGAAACCACTGTCGTTGTCTGGACAGCTAATCGGGATGATCCCCCAGTTTCAGAAAATGCAAAGCTAAAGTTAACCAGAGATGGTAGACTGATCCTTGGAATGGAGCAAGGTGAAACCAAACCAATTCCCAATATATCAAATCCTTCAGATTCAGCCTCTGTGCTGGATTCTGGTAACTTCGTGCTATACTGCAATGGTGAGATCATCTGGCAGACCTTTGATTTCCCAACTGACACTTTATTAGAAGGCCAGAATCTGACAGCTGGCAATGAATTGGTTTCTAGTATATCGAGCTCAGACCACTCAAGCGGACGGTTTCAGCTCAGTATGCAAACTGACGGTAACCTTGTTGCCTACCCAATTATGTCTAACGAACAAGTTGATGCTTACTGGAGTACTGGAACTTATGCTACAAGCTATCGACAATTGAATCTTGCATCTCTGGACAGAAGATGCGTTCTTTATTTACAAGCAGGAAGTGATCGGCCCAGATATTTGGTGAACTGCTCTAATCCCACAGAGAAGGATACGATCATCTATCGGGCAACATTGGATGCTGATGGGATTTTCAGGCTGTATTCTCACCATTTTGAGAACAACTCCGTCTCAAGCATGTCTACGGAGTGGACCATATTGCAGGACCAATGCGAGGTCAAAGGTGCCTGTGGCTTCAACAGTTACTGCTATAGCAATGGAGGCAAAAGCAACTGCTATTGCTATCCAGGTTACTTTCCTGTTGAGCTGAGTGGGAACTGGAGTTGCTATGGTAATCACAGTGAAGACATTTGCATGAAAGACGGCAAACTATCTTACAATATGATTTCCATGGAGAATATGATGTTGGCTGATTTTGCTTACTCTTATTCATCATTAGGACCACAAGAGTGTAGCATTTCATGTGAGGAAGATTGTGATTGTTGGGCTGCTGTACATGAAAATTATAGATGTGGAAAGTTTAGGCTTCCATTAAGATATGGAAGACACGGTTTAAACAGTTCAGCTACAACCTTCCTGAAGGTGATATTGCCGAGTCCATCAAAAAGCCTCCCATCACCACCATCATCACCTATTGTAACAAAAGAAGATTCGAGTCTAGCTAAGATTCTTGCAATAACCTTAGGCGCTATTGCGTTCTTTTGTTTTGCCCTTCTAGTATTCAGTTTCCTTATGTACGACAATGGAGTTCATAGTTACAGAAAGCTTTCAGGAACAGGAAATTCAGAGAGGACAGAAGACTTCGCTCAACGAGCATTTTCGTATAGTGAACTTCAGAAAGCAACGAACGATTTCAAAGAGGAGCTGGGAATGGGAAGCTATGGAGCAGTTTATAAAGGAACTTTACCAGGGAGTAACAAGACCATTGCTGTGAAAGACTTGAGAAAGTAGTTGAAGAAGCGGAGAGAGAATTTCGAGCTGAAATGACTGCCATTGGAAGAACTCATCACAGGAACTTGGTTCGTTTGCTTGGATTTTGCGTGGAGGGGTCTAAAAAGCTTCTTGTATACGAGTACATGAGCAATGGATCACTAGCAGAAGTCCTGGGGGAAGCTGAAAAGCGACCAGCTTGGAAGGAAAGAGTCAGAGTTGCAATGGAAGTAGCTAGAGGCATACTCTACTTACACGAAGAGTGTGAGGTCCGTATCATTCACTGCAATCTGAAACCACAGAACATACTCATGGATGAAACTGGGACGCCAAAGATTTCTGATTTCGGGTTGGCAAAGCTACTACGACCTAACGAACCAAGCAACCCCGAGAGATTTACTGGGACAAGATCGTATCTCGCGCCAGAATGGCAGATGAATGCTATTGTATCAGTAAAAGCTGACATCTACAGTTTTGGAGTTATCCTGCTGGAGATTGTTTGCTGCACAACAATGAACATTTCCATAACAGCAGTGAAAACGCTTTCCTGTTGGATACATGAGAGCTTCATGACTAGACAGTTGAACAAGCTCGTGGAAGCTGACGATGAAATGGATCATAACACCCTGGAAAGAATGTTGAAAGTGGGACTATGGTGCATACAAGAAGATCCAGTTTTGCGGCCTACAATGAAGAGTGTGATCCTGATGCTGGAAGGAATCATGGATGTTCCTGTTCCTCCATTTCCATCTCTTTCCCTATGATCAAATACGCCTTCAAGTACGACTCTGTTTTGCAATTAGCTGATAGTTGATTATATTAGATAATTTGACCAGCAGATTATATTAGCTGTTTGTTAAAAATGTTTGATAAAATTAACTATTTAGTTTTAACTGTTTATGTGTAAAATTAAAAAAATATATAAGTGTATGAATATTATATATTATAGTATTTCATTGAATATTCTTATAAGAATTTAAATTTTAGAGAAGTCATGTTTACCTGTACGGTTTCATCATCTGTGAAAAATTTATACAACTCTTTCTATTTTTATTTTTATTTAA
>JAOQMP010026834.1:0-12158 GCA_027563575.1 Erythroxylum pedicellare | reverse complement strand
TTAGGATGTGTACTAATGCAGCATGGTAAAGTAATAGCATATGCATCGAGACAGTTGAGGTCTCATGAATTTAATTACCCAGTTCATGATCTGGAACTTGCTGCAGTAGTATTTGGTTTGAAAATTTGGAGACACTATCTTTATGGAGAGACATATCAGGTGTTCACTGATCACAAAAGTTTGAAATATCTGTTGAGCCAGAAGGAGTTAAATATGAGACAGAGGAGATGGTTAGAATTGTTGAAAAATTACGATTGTACAATTGAGTATCATCCTAGCAAAGCTAATGTTGTAGTTAATGCATTGAGTAGGAAATCATATGGTAGTATGGAACAAGTGCAGTTATCGAGGTTACCTAGCCTAGTTTAGTTGAGAGCACTAAATATTGATTTGAATTTGGTGCCGAATGATACATTGATAGCTACCTTAAAGTTGAGACCTGTTTTCGTTGAATTAATTAAAGAAGATCAGAGCAGAGATCCAGGTTTAGTGAAGTTAATTGAGAAGTTGAAAGTGAATCCAGATTCTGAGTTTGAAGTGAGAGATGATACCTTGATGTTAGAGCAAAGATTATGTGTGCCAAATGTTGATAATTTGAGGAAAGAGATTTTAGAGGAAGCACATTTAGCAGCTTATGCTATCATCCTGGTATTACCAAGATGTATAACACGCTGAAAAAACATTACTGGTGGGCTGGTATGAAAAAGCAAGTAGCAAAATTCATTTCTAAGTGCATAATTTGTCAGTAGGTCAAGACTGAGCATCAAGCTCTGGTAGGGAAATTACATTCGTTACTTATTCCAGAATGGAAATGGGAACAAATCGTGATGGATTTCATTATGGGTTTGCCTAGGACTCTGAGGCAACATGCTGCCATTTGGGTCATTGTGCATAGACTGACCAAATCGACTCATTTCTTACCAGTGAGGGAGAATTATTCATTAGATCAGTTGGCTCGGCGATATATGGATGAAGTTGTGAGGTTACACGGGGTTCCAGTGTCCATAGTGTCAGATAGGGATCCTAGATTTACCTCGAAATTTTGGTGTAACTTCAGACAGCCTTAGGTACTAAGCTAAACTTCAGTATAACCTTTCATCGTCAGATAGGTGGCAGAGTGAGAGAACGATCAAGACTGTCGAGGATATGCTCAGAGCTTGTGTTCTGGAGTTTCAAGGAGTATGGGATAAATACATAACTTTGATTGAATTCGCCTACAATAATCAGAATCACAGCAGTATCGGTATGGCTCCATACGAGGCATTGCTTGGCAGGAAGTGTCATTCACCTTTACATTTGGATGAAGAGGGTCTATGAATTATTGAAGGCCTGCAGATGATTCAGGATACAATTGATAAGGTGAAATTGATCCGTAGCGGAATTAAAATGGCACAAGATAAACAAAAAGGTTATGTGGATCAACACAGGTGAGATATGGAGTATCAGGTTGGTGACAAGGTATTTGTGAGAGTATCACCTTGGTGAGGTGTACTGAGATTTCACAAGAAGGGGAAGTTAAATCACGAGGTATATTGGTCCATATGAGATAATTGAAAAAATTAGACCATTGGCTTATAAGTTAGTCTTACCTTTGGAAATGACTCAGATACATAATATGTTCCATGTGAATATGCTTAGGCGATATCGATCGGATCCAACTCATGTAATACTGACTTAGGAGATTGGATTCTCTAGTAATCTGAGTTATGTTGAGGAACCTGTGAAGATAATTGGGTTTTAGAATAAGCAACTGAGGAATCGAGTGATCCCAATGGTAAATGTCCTTTGGAAGAATCATTCGAGTGAAGAAGAAACATGGGAAACGGAGGAGCACATAAGGAATCAACACCCCTAACTATTTGATCCTTCAGGTAAGAATTTCGAGGATGAAATTTTTGTTAGGAGAGGAGAGTTGTAACATCCCGTTACCCATGTTAGAGCTAGAATTGTGAATTTTGAGAAATTTCTGACAAATTAGGAAAATGCACATCATGCATAAATTAATTGTGACACACACATTTTTGCACATTCATATGATTGTAAATGCATTCTTTGACATTTTATAATTGAGTTAGTAAATATAATTAAAATGTGTTTTCACAATTTTGGTATTATTTAGGATATTTTGGAAATTTGATGAATTATTTTTTAGCCAAAAATTTATTTGGAGAGCCATATTATTATTTCAAAATTTTTGGTGAATTTTAGAAACCTTCAAAAAATTCGGGATAATATGGACCAATGATAGAGTGACACATGGCACTAATAGGCAAATGACAAATGGTGACCTAGTTGTGACAAATGGCTTGAAAGTGTAAAGACACGTGAAGGACATGCATGTTATACACGTAGTCTGATGTTATGTGTTAGGATTTGTCTCTGTAACTTATTTTCTTCATTGTTGTTCTTCACCGATTAACAAACTATGATGTTCTCTGTACATCGGATTCATTGCTGGAAATAAAAACTGAATCAAGTAAATAATTTGATGATAGTTTATGGTGTAAGAATAAACTTGCATAAACGAGTTAGAGATTTGAGTTTTAGGTGTTGAATAAATTAGAAAATTGATTTGAAAATTAGGAATTGTTTAACACTGTGTTGAATGGACTCTAGATTGGAAAATATATATATACTCTGTCCTGGTTTTGAGAAAATAGAAATGGTACGTGCTTACATTGTGTCTGTTGTTTATCAGTAGAAATGAAGTTAGATGGCTAAGCATGAGTCTTGGATTTTTTTGAATTGTGTGTGTGTTGATGAGCTAAAAATGAGTTAGTTAGAAGAAATGTTTTGAGTGAATATTAGAGTTGATTGGTGTGAGAATTTACTTGGGAAAAATTTACAGTAGAGAGAGGAAGAACATATAGAGTTCGGATTTTTGGTATTCTTATGGTAAAGTTGATTCTGATTTATTTAGAGATTGTTATGGGTATAGAAAATGCATAACAGACATGAGGAATGTGAAGAATGGAGAGAAATGAGATATTATAATAGTGTGAGAAAGTGTAAAATCTGGGTTTAAAATCTGGAAAGTGGGGAAGACGAGTCTTCGTCGCGGCCAACTTTGGTTCGCCATGTCCGATTCTTTTTAGTTTGCTGCGGCTAACTTTTGTTTGCCACGGCCAACTCTTTTTAGTTCGTCAAGGCAAAACTCTTGAGTTCGTCGAGGCGATCTTTGCAAAACTTCTGAAAAAAATTTAATTTTTGGAAGGTTCGCCGCAGTCATCTCTTTTGTTCTTGCCGCGGCGAAATCTCATCCTTTACAGTTCCAACATACTTTAGTATTGTGGCCATAACGTTCTCTGTAGTTATCTAAATGGGATGCTTTTTGATTTTGCATAAAATAGAGACGTAGCGCTACAACATTTATGAAGAAATGGAGTTTTTTCAAGTTTTGGATGGAATTTGAGGTAAGAATTCTGCTGAAGCATAAGAATAGTCTAAAACATTTTGAGTATATCTTTTTGTATACTAAACCAAATTAAATGATTTTGGTGTCAATAGAAATTTGAGACATTGGAGAGAAACTTTATAGAAGGAAGTTTTGCCTAATATGATCATTTACGTTATCAAATTTAGTATGGAAAATTGACCTAAATGTGTATTAGAGGAAAAATCTGAAGTGGTTAATGAAGTTATGAAATTGTTTGACATTGTTTTGTTTTGATACAATTACAAATATATATGGTATTAATGAGGGCTTTGATATCTGAATGATTTGTTGATAAGGATCATAATATTATACCCTAAAATTCTTATTGAACATGAATTGTGCATACTTTCTATACGTTGATAGGCATAAAAGAACACTTGTGCATTTGTGCAAAAATGTGATATTTGTGACTGTGTTTTGTATATTTTAGAGGAGCACATTGGACGCCAGTCGGACATTGCCAGACCATCCAGGCAATAGCTTATTGGAGCGTACTGTGAGTCAACCTAGATGAATTCCTAGGATTGATTTGATTTGTTTTGTTTAAACTTCCAACATTATTAAACTGTTTGCGATTTGTTTATGAATTCCAGACTTTAATTGTCCGAGGAGATCAATATTTGGGAATGCATTGGAAATGCTTTGATTGCGGCTTTGATTGCTATGGAATTCTAAATGTTATGGGAATTCTCATCAAAAGATGAATGCCGGATCTAGGTCCGATGATTATGAGTTTCGTTTGAGCATCATATGTGATTGCCTTATATGCCATATTCAGTTTTGATGCATTTCATAAAAATGCATGCTCTGATAAAGGCGTTGTGACTTGAGTTGCCAGTATGAAGCGCTTCCACGTAGAGCTTTGCTCCGTGATATATGTGTGTGCATGCAGATTCATGCTCCGTGATTCTGCTCTAATTGAGCCTTATGGGCCAGTATTTGTATAAGTATGTGATAGGCACTCAGTCACAACAATAAGAACGAATGTAAATCTCTTATATTTGTATTTGTCTATATATGATCTGTTTTGCAATAATTAAATGTTATACCATATTGTGTGAGGTTTTGAAAAATAAATGTATGTTAGAATGAATATTTGTGTATTATGTGATGTGTGTATATGATCCGGTGAATTCATCAATGATTGTTCACTCATTGAGTTTGCAAAACTCATCAAAAATTGCAATGTAGCTTTTCAGGTACGGGACAGGAGACCTAGTTCCTTAGTCAGGATTTAAGGAATCTTTGCACAGAGAAATGGCTCAGAGGTCTGTCAGCTGACACCACAAGTGCTTTAGTGTTATTTTTGTAGTTTTGCTAGAATTTGTATAAGGTTTTGAAAATAATGTTTGGTGGAAATAGTGTAAGCTTTATAAATGAAAGGAATGAATGTTTTTTTTAATTTAGTGACTTTGGAGTATGTTAGATTATGCCATGTGTAAGTTGGATTTGTTTTTGCCCCAACATATCATTATCATAATGTATGTACTTAAATGTCCTTCGGATATTTGGGTATCTGCCTTATGGTAGTGGGATGTTGCACCCACGGCCCCGATTTGGTCTCCCGACAGTGCCGGTCATGGGGGAAAGACTATAATCGGCAAGTTTTTTATAAGAAACTGATAATTCGTAACTGACTAGGGCTTGTTTTCACTGATTTTCCCACTACCGAGAATGACCGCACATGGCACGACAAGTCCAACAGCCCCGACCTGGTCTCCTGATGGTGCCGATTAGGGGGCAGGACTATAATTGGCAAGTTTTTAACGAGAAACAGACAATTTGTGACCGATTAGGGCTTGTTCACACTAATTTTCCCACTCTCGACTATGAATGTACATGACCGTGACAAATGCCACGGCCCCGACCTAGTCTCCCAACAGTGCCGGTCATGGGGGCAAGGTTATAATAGGTAAGTTTTCGATGAGAAACTGACAATTTGTTCCCCACCTGGGCCTATTTTTGCTTATTGTCCCACTACCGAGTATGACCACAAATGGCCATGGCAAGTGCCCCGGCCCAGACCTGGTCTCTCGACAGTGCCGGTCATAAACGCAGGACTATAATCGACAAGTTTTCAATGACAAACTGACAATTCGTAACTGACTGGGGCTTGTTTGAACTGATTTTCCCACTACCGAGTATGACCACACATGGTTGCAGCAAGTGCCACGGCCACAACCTGATCTCCTGACATTGCCGGTCATGGGGGCAAGACTATAATCGACAAGTTTTCAAAGATAAACTGACAATTCATAACCAACTTGGGCTTGTTTGCCCTCATTTTCCCACTACTGAGTATGACTGCACATGGACATGATAAGTGCCACGACCCCGACCTGGTCTCCTGACAGTTCTGGTCATGGTGTCAAGACTATAATCAACAATTTTTGATGAGCAACTGACATTTCGTGACTAACTAGAGCTTGTTTGCAATGATATTTTCACTACCGAGTATGACCGTACATGACTGCGGCAAGTGCCCTGACCCCGATCTAGTCTCTCGATGGTGTCAGTCATGGGGGCAAGAACGTAATTGGGAAGTTTTCAATGTGAAACTGAGAATTCGTGACCAACTGGGGCTTGTTTGCATTAATTTTACCACTACCGAGTATGACTGCCTATGACCGCGGTAAGTGCCACAGCCCTGACTTGGTCTCCCAACGATGCCGATCATAGGGGCAAGACTATAATCGACATGTTTTTGATGAGAAACAGACAATTTGTAACCGACTAGGGCTTGTTTGCATTGATTTTCCCATGATCAAGAATGACAGCAAATGGCCACGACAAGTTCCACGGCCCCAACCTGGTCTCCCAACGGTGTCGATCATAGGGGCAAGACTATAATCAGTAAGTTTTCGATGAGAAATTGACAATTTGTCAAGGACTGGGGCTTGTTCAGACTGATTTTCCATCTACTAAGTATGACCACACATAGCCATGACAAGTGCCACAGCCCCGACCTGGTCTCCCGACGGTGCAGGTCATAGGGGCAAGACTATAATTGGCATATTTTTGGTGAGAAACTGACAATTCGTAACTAACTAGGGCTATTTTCCACTAATTTTGCCACTATAGAGAATGATTGCACATGGTTGGGGCAAGTCTCACGGCCCTAACCTGATCTCCTGACGGTGCCGATCATGGGGGCAAGACTCTAATCGATAAAGTTTCTATGAGAAACTAACAATTCGTGACCCACTGGGGCTTGTTTGCACTGATTTTCCCACTACCGAGTATGACCGTACATAACCGAAGCAAGTGCGACAGCCTTGATCTGGTCTCTCGACGGTGCCGATCATAAGAGCAAGGTTATCATCGACGAGTTTTCGATGAGAAACCAACAATTGGTGCTCCTCCTGGGCCTGATTTTGTTTATTTTTCCACTACCGAGTATGACAGCATACAGTGGCGACAAGTGCCCCGGCCCAGATTGGTATCCCGACAGTTCCGGATATGGGGGCAAGACTATAATCAGCAAGTTTTCAAAGAGAAACTGACAATTTGTAACCGACTGAGGCTTGTTTGCATTGATTTTCCCACTACCGAGTATGACCGCATATGGTCGCAGTAAGTGCCACGGCCACGACCTGATCTCCCGACGTTGCTGATCATGGGGGCAAGACTATAATCGGTAAGTTTCCAAAGATAAACTAACAATTCGTAACCAACTTAGGCTTGTTTGCACTCATTTTCTCACTACTGAGTATGACCGCACATAGACGTGATAAGTGCCACGGCCCCGACCTGGTCTCTTGACAGTTCCGGTCATGGTGTCAAGACTATAATCGACAAGTTTCGATGACAAAATTGACATTGTATGACAGACTAGGGTTTGTTTGCAATGATTTTTCCACTATAGAGTATGACTGTACATGACCGCAACAAGTGCCACGACCCCGACCTGGTCTCCCGATGGTGTCAGTCATAGGGGTAAGACTGTAATTGGGAAGTTTTTGATGTGAAACTGAGAATTCGTGACCAATTGGGGCATGTTTGCATTAATTTTACCACTGCCGAGTATGACTGCCTATGACTGTAGTAAGTGCCACGGCCCTGACTTGGTCTCCCGACGATGCTAGCCATAGGGGTAAGATTATAATCGGCATGTTTTTTATGAGAAACAGACAATTTGTAACCGACTAGGGCTTGTTTGCATTGATTTCCCCACTATCGAGAATGATAGCAAATGGCCACGACAAGTTCCACAGCCCCAACCTGGTCTCCCAACGGTGTCGATCATAAGGGCAAGATTATAATCGGCAAGTTTTCGATGAGAAACTAACAATTCGTCACCGACTGGGGCTTGTTTGCACTGATTTTTCCACTATCAAGTATGACCGCGGCCAGTGCCACGACCCCGACCTGATCTCCCGACAGTGCCTGTCATGGAGGCAAGACTGTAATCGGGAAGTTTTCGATGTGAAACTGACAATTCACGACCAACTGGCCCTTATTTGCCCTGATTTTTCCACTATCGAGTATGACCGAACATGGAAACAGTAGGTGCCACGGCCTCAAGTTGGTCTCTTGACGGTGCCGGTCAAGGGGGTAAGACTATAATCGGTAAGATTTCGATGACCAAACTGATAATTCGTGACCGATTGGGGCTTGTTTGCACTAATTTTCCCAATACTGAGTATAACCGCACATGGTCGAGGCAAGTGCCACGGTTGCGATCTGGTCTCCCGACGGTGCCAGTCATGGGGGCAACACTATAATCGGCAAGTTTTCGATGAGAAACTAACAATTCGTGACCGACTGGGACTTGTTTGCACTGATTTTGCCACTACCAAGTATGACCAGACATGGCCTCAGCAAGTGCGACGACCTCGTCCAGTTTCCTGACGGTTCCGGTTATGGGGCAAGGCTATAATTGGCAAGTTTCGATGAGAAACTGAAAATTCGAAACCAACCGGGGCTAGTTTACACTGATTTTCCCACTAATGAGTATGACTGCACATGGCCGTGGCAATTGCCACCGCCCCGACTTAGTCTCCCAACGGTGTCGATAATGAGGGCAAGGTTATAATTAGCAAGTTTTCGATGAGAAACTGACAATTCGTGCCCAACTTAGGCCTGTTTTTGCTTATTTTCCTACTTCTGAGTATGGCCACACATGGCCACAGCAAGTTCCCTGGCCTTGACCTGGTCTCTCGACTGTGCCGGTTATGGCGGCTAGACTATAATCGACAAGTTTTGGATGAGAAATTGACAATTCGTAACCGACAGGGGCTTGTTTGCACTAATTTTCCCACTACCGAGTATGACTGTACATAACTGCGGTATGTACCATGACCCCAACCTGGTCTCCCGATGATGCCGGTCATGAGGGCGGGACTGTAATCGGGAAGTTTTTGATGTGAAACTGACAATTCGTGACCAACTGGGGCTTATTTGCACTGATTCTCCCACTACCGAGTTTGATCGGACATGGCTGCAATAGATGCCACGGCCCCAACCTGGTCTCCTGACTGTGCCAGTCATAGGGGCAAGACTATAATCGGCAAGATTTCGATGAGAAATTGATAATTTGTGACCGATTGGGGCTTGTTTGCACTAATTTTCCCACTATTGAGTACGACCGCACATGGTCGAGGCAAATGCCACGGCCGCGACCTGGTCTCCTAACAGTGCTGATCATAGGGGCAACACTATAATTGGCAAGTTTTCGATGATAAATTGACAATTTGTGATCGATTAGGGCTTGTTTGCACTGATTTTTCCACTAACGAGTATGACCAGATATGGCTGCAGTAAGTGCCACGACCTCAACCTGGTCTGCTGATGGTTTCGGTTATGGGGACAAGACTATAATTGGCAAGTTTTGATGAGAAGATGACAGTTTGTGATCGACTAGGGATGGTTTGCACTAATTTTTCCACTATCGAGTATGAACGCACAAGGTTGTGGCAACTGCCACCGCCCCGACTTGGTCTCCTAACGTTGCCGGTCATAGGGTAAGGTTATAATCGGTAAGTTTTTGATGAGAAACCGACAATTCATGCCCCACCTGGGCTCGTTTTTGCTTATTTTCCTATTACTGAGTTTGGCCGCGACAAGTGCCCTAACCTCAACCTGGTCTTCCGACTGTGCCGGTTAAGGGGGCAAGACTATAATCGGCAAGTTTTCGATGAGAAAATGACAATTCGTGACCGACTAGGACTTGTTTGCACTAATTTTTCCACAACCGAGTATGACCGCACATGGCCGCGGTAGGTGCCACAGCCATGACCTGGTCTCCCGACAATGCCGGTCATCAGGGCAAGACTATAATCGGCAAGTTTTTGATGAGAAACTGACAATTCGTAACTGAATGGGACTTGTTTGAACTCATTTTTCCACTACTGAGTATGACCGCACATGGCTGCGACAAGTGCCACGGCCCCAACCTGGTCTCCCGATGGTGTCGGTGATCGGGGCATGTTTTCAATGGGAAACTAACAATTCGTAACCTAATGAGGCTTGTTTGCACTTATTTTCCCACTACAGAGAATGACCGCAAATGGTCGCGACACGTGCCATGGCCCCGACCTGGTCTCTTAATGGTGCCGATCATAGCGCAAGACTATAATTGGCAAGTTGTAGATGAGAAACTAACAATTTGTGACCGACTGGGGCTTGTCTGCACTGATTTTCCCACTACCGTGTATGACCGTGAAAAGTGTCATGACCCCGATCTGGTCTCCCAACGGTGCCAGTCATGGGGGCAAGGTTATAATCGACGAGTTTTCGATGAGAAATCGACAATTTGTGCCCCAACTGGGCCTGTTTTTGTTGATTTTTCCACTACCGAGTATGAACCGTACATGATCGCGGCAAGTTCCCCGGTGATGGAGGAATGTTCTGAAAGTGATTGGAATAGGGTCTGGTGGTTCTTGGAAAAGTTTTGTGCAATTTGGTTTTTATCGGGTAAAATTAGAATAGAGAATTTGAAGGCGTTTCTGGGATAATTGGCTGGGAATTTGGTTTCCAGGAAAGAAGCGAAGTTGTATAACTTTTTGTGAATTACAATTTAGAATTAATAATCAGGTCAAACGGAAAAGGGATGGTTAAATTGGTTTTTTTGAATACATGTCTGGTTGGGCGGTTGATTGGAAATGGTTGGGAAAACTGGAAATTTTGAGAAGGTTGTAGTTAGAACTGGGTAGAAAACCCTTTTGGAGATTTCTATTTTAAGAAGTGGGCAAAGTTATGGCTTTGGAATCACCTAAATTAGACAATCACACAAAAAGTTATGAATTTTCTCGTACAGCTGGTCAGACATAATTCTGGTGATCAAATCAAACAGAACGATGAACAAAGTTGAATGTTTTTGGAAAATAATCAAACCAACGATTGTTCTTCGGAGAAACAATCAAAACCCTTTACTTATTGGAAACTAATAAAACCCTATGATATTTTTTAGGAAAACATTCAAACCTTTAAGAATTGCAAAGTAAACTCTATCAATTTTCATTCATCATAATCTATCTTACAAATATTGAAGGCTAGTTGTTTAAATAGGAAAGTTTTAGACTAGGATAACCACAATCCAGTTTCTCCAGCCCTTTTGGCTTCCCTCCAGCAACTAATGCACTATAAATACAAATAAAACATCTCATAATTGTCCATAAATCTACCATAAGTTGTAGAAATTAAAAGGAAACTAATGAGCTTTAAAAGCTCTTATTCATCACATAACAAAAGAAAATTTTGTCATGCACTTGTCCTAAACCTCCAAAACGTCTTGGACTCTATCTTGGGCTTCAACATGCCAATTTAAGGGCTGGTTAATGGTTTTACATTCATCAAGGCTCATAATGTTTGTGAGCTGACTTGGGCTTCACAAATGCAAGCTTTGCAAAGGCCAAAAGGCTGAAGCAAAACCTACAGCTCCATATAGGCTTGGATGGGCTCCTTCATGGTAGAAATTGTTGGGCTTGATGGTCCTCCATCATTCTCCCATTCTTGGGAAGGTCTTTCTTCCACTTCCCAAGTCATACCATATGAAACACATTGCAAGTGACTAGCATTGTTCTGTCGCACTTCAACTATCATTTTTCCCTTATCGTACAACAACAATCTAAGGCTTATTTCATTATGATCAATTTTTTACTCATTGCCATTGAAAACCAAACCCATTCCATGTCCTTGTAAGCTCACTTGGCTTGATAAGAAGCATGAAATCAAGGTTTCAAGAAGATGTTTGGTTCCTTTTGCTATTAGGAAATATGAAGATGAAGTGTGGTGTCATGTAATTCCCATGTCGGCTTGTCATTTGCTTTTGGGCAGGCCTTGGTTGTATGATAGAGATGTTGGCCATCAAGGAAGAGCAAACACCTATTCTTTGAAGCATATGGGCAGAAAATTCCTACTAACTCCTATGAAGTCGGATGTGAAGAGGAAGGTAGAAAATGAACCTTTTTTGTTGAGTATTGATGAGAGAAAGGCAATTGTTGATGATTTGCCTTCATTTGCACCTTTGGATATAGAATATAATGCAAAACCGAAGCCACAAGTTCCTAAAGTTGTTTAAGACTTGATTGACCAATTTCCTACAGTTTTTCCTAGTGAGCTTCCTAAAGGGTGTGCCACCTATGAGGTCAATTCAACATGAAATAAATTTTGTTCCCGGAGCAATTATTCCTCATAAACAATCCTATAGGATGAGTCCTAAGGAGGGAGAAGCTTTGCAAGCTATTGTGGAGGATTTGTTAGAAAGGCAATTCATTAGGCC
>JAOQMP010026807.1:0-12159 GCA_027563575.1 Erythroxylum pedicellare | reverse complement strand
ACTCACTGAGTTCGCAAAACTCACCCAAAATTTGCAATTATTTTTCAGGACTCAGAAGAATACCCCGGTAGGCAACGTGAGTGTATATATTGCATGTGAGAGAAAGAAGAAGTCAGGATCAGTTCGCGTCTGCATTTGTGTCTCTTTATTTTTGCACTGAATTGTATTTTTTCGCAAATCATTGTATTTGGTGTATTTGCGTATTTTATTTGTGTATAACTTTCCGATTGAAAAAAAAAGGGTTTTCCAAAAGAAATTGATTAAAGTGTAATATGTTTCGTTACCGAATTAAGCTAATCGAAATTCTGGTATTAAAAAAAATGGCAATTCTTGTAAACGAAATGTTTCTGAATAAAAGTGGGCCCAAATTTGTGATTATTGATTTGCGCGTATTCGTAAAAGAAAAAAAGATTTATACCGACTTTTGATTGTTTAGTGATATAGCACACCACCCTCGTGGGGCACGGACTCGGATATCACTATCGATATCGGGTTCGGGTCAAGCGGGAGTGGGGTGTTACATGGTGCCTATGCATGTGGGCCATATCTTTTAGAAAGACCTTAAAATTTGATATAAGGGTCATAAAATATAGATTTAAAAATATATATTCTTTTCTTATGAATAATAAACTCATTACTCTTGTACCATTAACAACTAAACATGTGTATGAGGATCATCTCAAGGTAAGAGTTAGGAGTGGTAAAATAGAGAGTGAATAGAAAAATGAGGATTAGAGACTAAAGAATAGAAAACAAAAAAGAGAAACTTTTTAGGGAAAAGAAGAAAAAAGTGTTGAGGGAGAAGAAAAGAAAAAAGTGAGCTTTGATGCTAAAGAGAGTGTTATAACTAGCCTATGATTGTACTATTGTATAAAGAGGATTATTTTTATACCAATAATATTGATGTTTTCTTACCTAATGTTTTTGTTTCTTCTGTGTAAGATTCCTAAGATATATTATTTGGTGATGTTCCTAGCATTATACCATTAATAAGGAGAACTAATTATCAAATTGGTTTCATACCAGGTGCTACGATTCTTAATCTACTAGATTATATAATTCAAAGGAGACCAAGGAGCTTCAAAGATAAGTTGAGAAGTTTTTGTAGAATGGGTATGTTAGAGAGAATAAGAGCCTACGTGTTGTTTCAGTCTTGCTTGCTCATAAGAAAGATGGGCCATGGAGAAAGTGTGTTGACTATTGAGTTATTAATAAAATAATGATAAAATATCAACATCACATTCCTAGATTAATAGTTATGCTCGATAAGTTATATGGTTCTTGTATGTTCTTAAATTTTCATTTGAAAACCAGATATCCTCAAATAACATGAAAGAAGATGATGAGAGAAAGGCAAACTTTAAAACAAAATATGGTTTATATGAGGGACTAGTAATGTCTTTTGGATTAACTAATACACCTAGTAGTTTTATAAGGATAATGAATCATGTTTTGCATTCTTTTATTGAAAATTTTATCATTTTCTATTTTATGATATTATCATCTATAATAAGACTTTATAGGTGCATACTGAACATGTAAGAACTGTTTTAGAAGATTAAAGACCAGAAAAATTGTATGTTAATATAAGAAAGTGTTACTTTTATAAGAGTAAAGTAGTTTTTCTTGGATTTATTGTGAGTGAAAAAGGGATAAAGGTGGATAAGATAAAGACTGAGGCCATTCAAGAGTAACCTACCCCTAATCTATAACTTATGTGAGAAGTTTTTGTAGTTTAACTGGCTTTTATAAGAGATTTATGAAGAATTTTAATAAACTAGCTACAACATTCACTAAAGTTTTCAAAATTTATGTTAGATTTTAGTGGAGTGACAAATAAGAGCACGCCTTTAATTTGATTAAAGAAAGGTTATGTCATTTTTCTTAATTAATTCTTCCTAACTTTTCTAAAAATTTTGAGATTAATGATAAAATATCAACATCACATTCCTAGATTAACAGCTATGCTTGATAAATTAAATGGTTCTTGTATGTTCTTAAATTTTGATTTGAAAAGTAGATATCATTAAATAACATGAAAGAAGATGATGAGAGAAAGACAAACTTCAAAACAAAATATGGTCTATATGAGGGATTAATGATGTCTTTTAGATTAACTAATGCACCTAGCAGTTTTATAAGGATAATGAATTATGTTTTGCATTCTTTTATTGAAAATTTTATGATTTTCTATTTTCATGATATTATTGTCTATAATAAGACTTTATAGGGGCATATTGAACATGCAAGAACTGTTTTAGAAGTTTAAAGACAAGAAACTTTCTATGTTAATATAAGAAAATTTTTCCTTTTATATGAGTAAAGTAGTCTTTCTAAGATTTATTGTGAGTGCAAAAGGGATAAAGGTGAATAAGATAAAGATTAAGGTCATTCAAGAGCAACCTACCTTTAATCTATAACTTATGTGAGAAGTTTTTACAATTTAGGTGGCTTTTATAGGAGATTTACGTAGGATTTTAATACACTAGCTACATCATTCACTAAAGTTTTCAAAAAGTATGTTAGATTTTAGTGGAGAGACAAACAAGAGCATGCCTTTAATTTGATTAAAGAAAGGTTATATTATTTTTCTTAATTAGTTCTCCTAACTTTTCTAAAAATTTTGAGAATGATTATTGATGCATCAGGGAAGTATTGGTGTCGTTTTCATGTAGAAAGATTAACCAATTGCCTACTATAGTGAGAAACTCAATAAAGCTACTTTTAATTACCTAAGTTATAACAAGGAGTTGTCTGCATTAGTGAGGACTTTGAAGACATGGAAATATTATTTATGGTCTAAAGAGTTTATATTCACACATAAAATGAGTCCTTAAAGAATTTGAAAGGGTAAGGAAAGTTAAATCAATGGCATACCAAGTAGATGGATTTCATTGATATGATTCTTTATATGATCAATTAAAAACAAGGTAAGAAAAATATCATGGTTGTTTCATTGTCCTGAAGGTACACTGTGATTTCTATCTTTAATACAAAAAATTTAGGCTTTAAGTATATCAAGGAATTATATAATAATGATGGTGATTTTTACATCTAACTTTAAGGATTATTAGAAAAATACTTTTGAAATTTTGTTTAGGAATGATAGGTTTTTGTTTAAGGAAAATAAGTTACATATGCCTAATGCATGAGGCCTATGGGAGAGGATTTATGGGTCATTTTACCATTAAAAATATTTGTAGATATTTTTCTTAATATTTATTTTAGCCTCGTGAGATATCGAAAGAATTTGGGCTAATTACATTACATGTGGACAAGTTAAGTTTAAGGTTATGCCACATGGTTTATATACTCCTTTTTAATCCATATTGAACCTTGAATTGATATTTCTATAGATTTTATTTGGATTTACCTAGGTTTAAAAGGGTAAAGATCTTATCTATTTTATTATTAATGGGTTTTCTAAGATGGAACATTTTATTACATATAACAAAACTAATAATGCAACAAAGATTATATCTATGTTATTATTAATACGTTTTCTAATATGACGGATTTTATTACATATAACAAAACTGATAATGCAACTAATACAGTCAATTTATTCTTTAGGGAGATAATACAAATTCATGGTGTTCCTATGAGTATTATGCCTAATGGAGATATTAAGTTCCTTAGCTACCTTTGGAAGGTTTTATAGGAAAATTTAGGAACTAAATTATTGTTTTTACCTACTTGTCACCTTATATTGATAGTCAAACTAAGGTATTAAATAGGACTTTGACTACTTATTACATGTTATCATTAAAAAGAATTTGAAAATTAGGAAGATTTTTTGTTATTCATTTCATTTTCATATAAATTGAATTGTTCATAATACTACTAGGTATTCACATTTTGAGGTTGTTTATGGCTTTTATCCACTAACTTCATTTTGGTTCCTTTACCTATTTATGAGAGAAGTATCTTATATAGTAAAAGGAAAATATAAATGGTGAAGTGATTATATAAAAATGTTCGATGACACATTGAAAGGAAGAATGAAGAATATACATTTGAGGCTAACAAAGAGAGACAAAAAATTACCCTTAAACTAGGTGATTGTGTATAAGTGAATATGAGAAAGGAGAGGTTCTTATATCAAAGAAGATTGAATTTACAACTAAAGGGAGATGGTCCATTTCAATTTATTGAATGGATCAAGGATGATGCTTATAAATTAGATCTTCCAAGTGAGTATAATGTAAACGCTACTTTTGATGTTTTTAATTTAACTCCATTTAATATAAATAATGATTTGAGGATCAATCTTTTCAAAAGAAAAAAAGGAAAGAATGATAGGAACCAAGTTCCTTTTGATACTGTGAGTTTTCCAAGTAGAACAGTTAATAAGGAAGATGAGGGTTGAAGAATTACTTAATTAGATTCTAAGGGAAGTGGTTACACATGTAAAGTTAAGTCAAATTGAAGGAAGAGTAATGGTTCGCTATATTCGAGCTAATTTTAAAGAAGAATTGAATATGAATAGACACAATCATATATCACATTGTGCATTTGATAGGTAACTTAGTGGTAGGTCATAATCTCCAATACAGATGTGGCTTAGACTGTGTACTATAAATTTACAATGAGATTCATAGTCTCCATTCTTAGATGTGGCCTAAATTGTATCTTAATTTATAAATTAATATAAGGATCCATTGTCTTTAGCTATAAGCATATCCCAACCATGGCCAAGTTTTAAGAGATATAAAAGGATTTACAGTCCTAGAAATGAGCATAAGCTAAATTGTGTCTAATGTCATTAAAATGTTTGTCATTAGCATGCGCTAGTCCATAATCATAGGCCAAACTATGATCAATTAAAATCCTAGTTTTTATTTAAGATTAAAAGTATAATGTTATGTTTTTTGTTTTTTCAGTTGGACACATCTTTGATCATTAATAAAATTAGAAGAGTTATTCTCTTTGGTTATTAAAAGAACTTTTTAAACGTATGAAGTTATTTGCTTATGGAATTCAAATCATCTTGTAATCTTAGTTCTAGTTCTTCATAAAAATAGGTCAAGTTTCTTCTTATACTTATAGCTCATAATTTTTATATAATCATTAGGTCAAATTTTTATTTTTTTAATATGTTTTCAGCTTTTTTAGACTTATGTGTATAAATTAGGTCATGCCTATATAAATTAGGTCATGCCTATATGTGTATAAATTAATTCCAGTAATGCCTACCAATCTTCTTCATGCCTATATGTTTCAAGCTCACGTAAAAGTTGCAATTATCTAAAAAGGTAAGTCCAATCAAGATATGATTTAATCATATGAGGAGGTAAAGTCCTAATCAAATACCAACAAAGCTACCTTGTAAATGTTGGATTTAACATAATCAAAGATAATCAGAGTCCCACTATGTATCAAATAAGGATATCTTATAAAAGGGATACATCTTAAGATAAGTTTTTATAACCACTATCTTTAGACATAATTAGAGATATTCTTACATAGTACCTTTAAGAATTATTGACTTTAACATCAGAGTATCTTTGTTGGGAATATCTCTGGCCTATTAATGGTTATTTTTATGACATGCCAAGTTAATATCACTTTAATAGGTCTGTTACAAATTCATTTTTCATCACTTAATAAGGTAATATATTGTGTTTAAGGATCTTGTATATGGTTTATAGCTTTTAACAAAAAAATTTATTCTTTAGATAATATGTCAATTTGTTTTTCTTCTGCTTCTTTGAACCAGTGATTTGTTCTTAAACTACTAGTTTCTTCTAATAACAAAGCTTCACTTTTAGATTCAACATTTGAGAATTCTTCATAATTTTCTTTAGAATAAGATCGAATTGTATTTTATTAATTATTTCTTATTCTAAATAAATTTGAAGTCTTCTATTAGTCCTATAATACTTATTAGTATGATCATTTATTGACATTTATAATAAATTATATTTTTATAATTGGAAGAGGATGAAAAAATTGGTTTCTATCTTTTCTTTTATATTTTAGTTTTGTTTATATCTTTTAAAGAGTTCTCTTCTTTGCAATATAGAATCCTTTGTTCTTATATTTACTATTTTATTTTCCAAAATTTATGAGAAATTTGGTTTCTATCATTTTGTTTATGCTTTTGGTTTTGTTTATATCTTTTAAAGAGTTTTCTTCTTTTTGATATAACAGTCTTTGTTCTTACATTTACCATTTATTTTCCAAATTTTATATTAAAATCTTTAAAATTGTTATCTTTAATAATATAAGAAACATTGACAAAATATATAACCCTTAAGTTCTTATGAAAGATTAAATAAGCACAGAATATTCCAAATTTTATAAATTAACCCTTGACGTTGACGTCTATTTATAAAAAAATCCTTATTTGTATGAATCTTAGTAATGGACCCTACAATATAAATAGATCTTTATCCTCATCTTATATTAAGCTTGAAATTATTGGTAAATTATGTAAAGTTTATTATTTGAATAAATGTTAACATTAAAAGATCATCTTATAAACATCAAAACTTTAGGGGCTTATTTTAATTCTTATGAAAATTTTTAAGGGTGGAGTTGCACCTCTATCATCAAATTGTTGGCTAAAATATCTTCATTTTTTTAGTTTTAAATATTTCATTCTTCAATTATTTTTGAAGTTTTGTCTTGATCATTCCTTTTGTGTATAACTGATTAGCTCTTTATAGACCAACCTATTATAAGGTATGTAGTCATTGTAATTTTGTTAAATTTTATTTGTAACTTTTTCTCTGGGTAAAAACGAAAATTCGTACAGGAACTTCTCCTTCTAAAAGAGTTGGTTTAAGTCTTCGATTAGCATAGTTTTAACATGAAATGTATCTTTGTATCATTTAAAATCTGAACGTCTTTTATGCCTAATATTTGATAATATTTTGAGATTTCAACCCATAATATGGGAGGGATTTCCTATCAAATATATAGAAATAAATAAAATAAAGGTTGGTATAATATCTTGTATGAGTTCATTATTTTCATACAAAATAATTTCTTCTTCTTCATTGACTCTCAATACTTTTTAATATATTATATTATTATGACTCAATTAGATGATATTCTCATTAACCTTTAACTGTCTTAAGAACCCTAATATAAATAAATCTACTATAACATGATCAAAAGTTTTAATGTATTTATAAGCATTAACAACCATTATCATTTTCTATAATGTATTCAATATGTTATATTTAAATATACTATCTATATTACATCACAAAAAGAGGTAGTGTTGTATTTTATTTGTTGTAAAATATTAGGCATATTTCATTATTTATATTAGGAATGATTATTTTATGAAAACAAGTTTTGATGAGGTTTTTGCAATAAAGTTGTTTTTAGTAGATTTTTTTTAAAAAGTAAAGGTGGTAAAAGCTTATCAAATTTTGAACTACCTTCTCATTATATAATATTAAGTACTTATGAATTTGAAGTAATTTCTTATGAGTTATCTGCTCTTCAGTGACATTAGTAGGCTTCAACCCCATAAAAACAATAACAAACTCTTTCAAATGCTTATTAGGATCTTCTCCTAATGTGCCTCGAAAAGTGGGTAACAAGTGAATCAGTCCTGACTTTAGCTCAAAATTGTTATTATCACTTAAATTCAGAAAATTAATGTAATGAGACTGTCGGTCCTCAGCTAGAGTAGCTAGTTGACATAAAGTACGATTTGCATCCATGTTCCTTTCTCTCTGTCGTTCTTCTCTCTGTACTTGTATCTTTCTTTCGTCTACTTTCTTAATGCCTTTGTTATTTTCTCAATTTCATGATTGTACTGCAAATTTTCTGACTGATTCGAACACGTAACGTACATAAACAGTCAAAAATTTCCTGACAACAACGCCAAAATTTAGTGAATGTTGTTGCCTGCAACCAAATATAAAAAGAAACCAACTTCTTGCAATATAAATTAATGTAGTAGTGGAAAGCAGGGACTGTTTTCACGAGGAATTTAGACGTTAGTAGATACACAATAAAAAGGGGGTTGTAATTGTAAATTAAACATAATTTAATTGGAATATGAAATTAAAAATAATTAATAACAAAATAATGAGAATTTAACAATTAATAGAAACAAATCTTGGTTTCCTATCTCCTTCATTATTGAACTTATGTTGATCATCAACACTAAAAATAACCAATTTATTAGTTAAGCATTCGTCTTGGTAAATTTATTTACCTATTTTCTCTTATGCTTAGTTAACCAAAACATGTATTTAAATTAACCCTTATTAATTAATAACCTGGATACCATCTCAGATTTAATTAATTAATAGCTTTACGAATCAAGAAAATCGACGAACTAGATAACATACATACGATTTATATTTAGCCTAGACAATTATTTTTCCTAGAATCATGTCCCTAACGTAGTAGACAAAAATTATAGTCGCTACTTTTGATTAAAATAATTGAACGTAAATCTGTTTAATCTAGCAATTGATTGAATAAAATCACAAACTAGTTGCACACCTAGCTATAAAATCAAACAATCAAATAATGACCCAGAAAAATAATTAATACTTGATTAATAAATCGATTGAAATAAAGAAAGAAAGTTTCACAACACTCATAGTTCAATAACTAGGATTCCATCAACCAAGAAATAAAAGTTTAGTTACCTAACATCACAATTTTTCCTAACTATTTAGGACTATCGTAGGCATCAGGACTGTAGTCGGGGTTGGTTTTCAGTTTTACCGCCAGCCCTCTTCTTTGTTTGCTATCTGTCATAAGCCCCTATTCTTCTCTCCTCTCAATGTAGCCTCTACATTATTCCATGGTGTGACAATTTAGATGAGGGGTTTTTTGATCCTATTACACGATTCACTCCCATGTCTAATTAGGGTCAACGTCTAGTTCAGCTCTTTTTATCCCAAAATCGTCACAGTTCTTTCTATTTAGTTCCAAAATATACCTTGACATAAAACAATATTATTTCTCATTAAGTATAACTTCAAACTTTAAGAATAAAGAAATTTAACACACAAAAAAACAGAAAATAGAGACACTAATAAACTCCCCCACACTTAATCTTTTGCTCGCCCTCGAGCAAATTAAACATGACCATCAAATTCTATCAATTCATTTGCAAAGAAACCAAGTGCATACAATCATTCAAACTTTGGCCAATCGAATGTCAAGCTATTACACACATCATGTTTAGTTTTCATTAGTGCATATAAATAAACTCAACTTATGAAACTATCATTCAAAGATAAGTATAAACTCACAATAGATTTTCCTCACGGAATTCACTTATAGGTTGTGTTTCACTCAAAACTCCCTATAGGAAATCACACTACCGTAGGCTTGCAACTACACCAATTCTCTTCTAAAGTGATTACATGCTAAAATAGATCAAAAGGGCTTTATCTGAGGTTGTAATGGGGCTAAGGTTAAGGTGAGTCAAAAGGGTTTTGAAGGATTCTTCACAAGTAGTCATAAAGCATTAAATATATAAAGGGACAATAAAATGTATTTCTGAGAATTGCATGTAAAAAAACTAACTATTCAAAAACTATTATTGCTACTATACTTGATCCTTTTCTTTTTCTTTTTTCTTTTTTCTTTTTTCTTTTTTCTTTTTTTTTCTTTTTTTTCTTTTTCTTTTCTTTTTATTTTTTTTGGAATACTAAGGAAACAATAATTAATAACAGCAGCTAAATAAAATGTGCTCTATGAGTAGAAGTATGAGTAAACTCCTCTCCGAAAAATATAGCCAAAAGTCCCAAAACTAGCCAACTGAGTACTTTATTAAACTTGTGAATAGGTAAGGCTAATGGGATTTGATATTTCAGAATGAGGTGTTTTCTTTAAGAAACAAAAGGGGTAAAGGCTCAAAGGGATTTGCAAGGGTAAATAAGATAGTTGGGTCATTTAAGTCAAGGGTTAAAAGAAAAAGGACCTTAATCATTTCTATCTAGCATGTATCTAATAAATTCAAACCGACTCAGAGCAAGTTCTGAAGGTAATCACCTAAGAGAGTATCACACACATAAAGAAATGATGACTTTTGAATGGAGTCATATAGGCACAATCCTTCACTTAGGCTCAATTAAAAATCCATTATGCTTCTATACATTACCTAATCACCCAAGCATCAATTTATGAGTAAACTTATGTAACCAACTACTTTAATCAATCAGCATGATTCACCTTCTATTCAATTGGCCTAATTTGACTTCAAGTATGCAATTCAGTCTCATTCCAACTATTAAGATAGAATTTCATAGTTTAACACACATCACATGCAAATTAAAAGACAAAAAAACCAAAATCAAAATAAAAAAAAGTAAATTCAAAACACACAGTCACAAGAAAGCTGGTTTAATTCATGCCACTTTCACCTTCTTCTCTATTTGTCGCCACATTCTTGATTTTTAACGCAGCCCTCTATTCCCTCCTAGTGTACTGTTGCGTGATGTGACGAATAAAGGTCACACTTACTTTTAAACCTCCTGCCTTTTGATTGTGCGTTTTTATCAAAATGCATAACGTATAGCAGTTTGGCTCTTGTGCCTTCACTATACATCGTCGTTCCTTCTCTCTATGCTGTAGCTTGATGTGCCAAATTATTAAGATGGTACATGCACACTATACACGGCCTTGTAAAGCTCTTTGCTACATCGTTTTTTTGTATCTTTCCACCGGTTACATTTAATGCTTCTTGTTTTTGCACGAGGCCATGTCTAATTAGGTTCAACGTCTATTTCAACCCTTTTTATCCCAAAATCGTCGCAGTTCTTTCTTTTAGTTCCAAAATACACCGTGACATAAAATAAGATTAATTCCCATGAAGTATAAGTTCAAACCTCAGGAATAAAGAAAATTAAAACACAAAAGATAGAAAATAAAGACACTAACAAACTCCCCCACATTTAACCTTTTGCTTGCCCTCGAGCAAATTAAACATGACTATCAAATTCTATCAATTCATTTTCAAAGAAACCAAGCATATGCAATCATTCAAAGTTTGGCCAACCGAATGTCAAGCTACTACACACATCATGTTTAGTTTAGTGTATGTAAACAAACTCAAGTTATGATACTATCATTCAAAGATAAGCATAAACTCACAATAGATTTTTCTCATGAAATTCACTCATTTCACTCAAGTGTTTATAAGTTGTATTTCGCTCAAAACTTCCTATAGGAAATCACACTACCATAGGCTTGCAAATAGACCAATTCTCTTCTATAGTGATTACATGCTAAAATAGATCAAAAGGGATTTATTTGAGGTTATAATGGGGCTAAGGTTAAGGTGAGTCAAAAGGGTTACGAGGGGTTCTTCACAAGTAGTCATAAAGTACTAAATATACAAAGGGACTACAAAATGTGTTTATGAGAATTGCATGTAAATAACTAACTACTCAAAATTTGTTATTACTACTATACTTGATTCTTTTCCTTTTTTTGTTTTTGTTTTTTAAGGAAACAATAAACAATGACAACAGTTAAATACAATGTGCTCTATGAGTAGAAGTATCAGTAAACTCGTTTCAGAAAAATTATAGCCAAAAGTCCCAAAACTAGCTAATTTAGTACTTTATTAAACTTGTAAATAAGTAAGGCTAACAGGGTTTGATATTTTAGAATGAGGTGTTTTCTTTAAGAAACAAAAGGGGTAAAGGCTCAAATGGCTTTGCAAGGGTAAATAATAGGTGGGTCATTTAAGTCAAGGTTAAAAGAAAAGGGGCTTTAATCATTTCTATCTAGCATGCATCTAATATATTCAAATCGATTTAGAGCAAGTTATGAAGGTAATCACCTAAGGGAGTATCACACAAATAAAGAAATGAAATGACTTTTGAATGGAGTCATACAGGCTCAATTCTTCATATAGGCTCAATTTAAAATCCATTATGCTTCTATACATTACTTAATCACTCAAGCATCAATTTTTGAGTAAGCTTGTATAACCAACTACTTTAATCAATCAGTATGATTCACCTTTTATTCAATTTGCCTAATTTGACTTCAAGCATGCAAATCAGTCTCATTCCAACTATTAAGATATAATTTCATGGTTTAACACACATCACATGCAAATTAAAAGACAGAAAAGAAAGAAAAAACAAAATCAAAATGAACAAAGAAACAGAAAATTCAAAACTCACAGTCACACAAACATTCAATGTCCTCCCCCCCCGC
>JAOQMP010026730.1:0-12164 GCA_027563575.1 Erythroxylum pedicellare | reverse complement strand
CAAAAGAAGTTCATACATAACTTTAATTACATATTAACATTATAATCAAAGGCTTAACACAAAATACAACATACATAAGATGCTCAATGCTTATAAAGCTATCCAAAAGTGATCGAACTAAGTAAGTTACAAAAGTTTCTAATAACTTGGAGTTTTTGATTCCTTGCAAGGATTGTTAACCTTCTCATTATGCACCTAAGGAGGGAATAGTGGCGTGAGCTACACAGGTCAGTGGCCAATATATTTATAGTCATTAGCAATTGACCACATATTCAAGCATATGTACTTGAATATCTAGCAATTTGAGCATTCTTAATCTATTCTAGCAATTTAAGCATTTGATCAATTTAACTTAAACTTATAACACACAACATAAACTTCATCCATTAAACATAAAATTTAACTATGCACCATACTCGACAATTTAAGGATGTAATGCATAAAAAATGGCTCGAGAGTTCTGTAGAACGAAATGGAGAAACCAAAGTTTACACCGTGAACAAAACGAGTCTGAATTCTCAAAATCTCATGGCCGGGAGAAGGTTATAGGTCTACGTGCACGTGACTAACGAAATGGGTTCCTCTCGTACCCAATCACATCCAATTTATGCTCAATTCAATCATATGCTCATACTTTCATACTTTTTCTTCTTTTCATCTAATTTAAAATGTTATAACCTTTTTCAAGGTATAACATAATCGCAATGCATCATGCATTTCCAAACATTCATAATTATTTCAATTTCAAGCAAATCATGATACACACATATAGGTAAGAATTTCACAATTACACAATAACTATAAATACATTACCCACTTAACTAGCTTGCGAAAATACAAGTCAAGCTTGCCTTTCTCCTTGCTCTTGGGTATAATTCCCTTAGTTTCCTAAAACAACCAAGTTTCCATTCAAAACAACATTCCAATAAAATTCTTAAACTTCAAAATTCACAAAAATTGCAACAAAAACACAAATTAAGCTCAAATCTAACCTACCCGTAGTCCATCTAGGTTAGAAAACCTAAGACCTAGTTTAGAAACCCTAAAATCAATTGGGTTCTTCTAATTCATCTTCTTCCAACACAAACCTTTCATTATCTACACAAGCTCCTTTTCTCTTAAACTCCTTCATCCTCAACACGACCCATTCCTTTAATAAAGCAAGAAGAAAAGATGGTTAACTTACCTTAACAAACTTGATATCTCTTCTTTTCTTCTTTCACGGAATCCTCTCCTCTTCTCTCTTATTTTCGTTTTTCACTCTTCTCCCCCTTCAATTCACATTTTTTCTTCTTAATAAGCAAGAAAACATATTCTTCTTCCATTTCTAACCTTAATGAGTCTAAAGATTCCATTTTACCCTTCCTTATAAGCTTATGTTCTTTTATGCTTAAGTGATCTCCCAAAAATGACCTTGAACATCCTTATTACATTAACACTTTAACTCCCCTTACCTATTCAGTAAATCCTACTAACTTTGACATAATTATAACTCCAAAAATTAAATCTATCAAAACCTCAAAATGATTTTAAATCATGCTTAACTTAAAGAAAAAAATTCAGGGTTCAACATTAACTACCTTCTCTAAGATTCCTTTAGCTTTATGTTAACAACCTCCATTTGGGCACTTAGTTATGAATGATAGGACGTGACCATTTGATGGTAGACTCTATACCTTTTAATAAGAGCTCCAAATGATTTATTAAAAAAATGTGCTCCTCCATCACTTATGATCAGTCTTAGAACTCTTAATCTATGAAATATACTTTTAATAAAATTTTGCACCACTTTACCATCATTATTTAGAGTTTCCATTACTTCAACCCATATGGAGACATAGCTTACCCCGAATAGTATGTATGTCTTCCCTATTGAATATGGAAAAGGTCTCATGAAATCCAATCCTCATTTATCAAATACTTCAAGCTCTAAGATTTTAGAAAGGGGGATCTCATCTCTCTTTAAAATACTCCCTACTCTTTGGCATCTATCACATTGCATTGCGCATTCATGGGCATCCTTAAATGAGTTAGGCAAATAGAATCCACATTCTAATACTCGAGTTGCCATTTTGTTTTCTCCATAATGCCCAGCATAAGTAGAATTATAATAATAAGTTAATATTTCTAACATCTCCTCCTCTAAAAGACATCTCTTAATTAGTCTATTGGCAAAAATTTTATACTGTATTGGTTCATCCCATAAATGGTAAGTATAATTATACAATAATCTCTTAGTTTGTTGATAAGAAAAATCAAGGGGAAGAATACCACCTACATTATAATTTTCTATTTCATCATACTGTGGAATATATAGGTAATATACTATCATCAAGGATTCATTAGAAATAGCTTATTGATTTCTTCACCCTGTTGCATCTCCCCTCCTTCAAGACATGATAGATGATGAACTAAAATTTTTTTTCTCTCTTCTTGTATCTAATCTCTGTGTCAAATTCTTATAGAAGTAACACCCACAAGATAAGTCTCAGCTTTAAAATTTTCTTAGAAAAGAGGTATCTCAATGCCACATGATCTACATTCTTTAATCACTTTAGATCTTAAAAGATATGATTAATCCTTATCCCATGCTAATACCATTGCTAGTAACTCCTTTTTAGTAGTTAAGTAATTCAATTGGGCTCTTAATAAAGTCTTGCTGGTATAGTAGATAGAATGCAACCTTTAGTATTTATGCTACCTAACATAAACCTACTACTTGATCACTAGCATAGCACATAGCCTCAAATGGTAAAGACCAATTTGTTGACATAAATATTGATGCTAAATGAGTGCCTCCTTTAATATATTAAAAGAAATTAAACATTTATCATCAAAATCAAAAGATACATCTTTAACTAATAAATTACTAAGTGATCTAGTAATAGAAGAAAGTCCTTAATAAATCGGTGGTAGAATCATATGTGTATGATAAATGCATGCATGACTTTGACATTATTTAGTGGTGGAAGCTTATCAATGAGCTCTATTTTCGCTTTATGCACTTCTAACCTTTGCGTGCTAATTTATATCAAAAACCTATACTCTCGTGCATTATGAAGTGACATTTCTCCTAGTTTAGAATCAAATGTGGTTCTCATCTTTGAAGGAATCTATCCAAATATGTAAAAAATGATCAAAGGAGTCTCTAAAGATCAAAAAATCTTCCATAAAATTCTCTACATTGTCCTCAATCATATTTGTAAAGATAGCCGTAATGCACATTTGAAAAGTTGCGAGTGCATTGCAAAGTCTAAGCTACATCTGTCTATAAGCAAAGGTTTCATAAGGGCACATGAATATGGTCTTCCCCTTATCTTTTAAATAGATAAAAAGCTAATTATGTCATTAATTTCTGTCAAGGAAATAATAGAATGAGTATCCATACACTCTCTCCATCATTTAATCCATAAATGATAAAGGAAAGTGATCCTTCTTAGCCACCTTAGTAAGCTTCCTATAATCAATGCAAATCCTCCAACCTGTCACTCTTTGAGTAAAGATTAACTCACCTTTTTCACTCATCATCCCTCATTTCTTAGGTACACATTATACTGGACTCACCCATCCACTATTCAAAATAGGGTAAAAAATACCTACATCTAAAAACTTTACTTCCCCCTTCTTGACCAACTCTTTCATATGAGGATTTACTTTGCTTTGTCTCTCCTTTACTATCATACAAACATTAAGATTGATCTAATGAATCACCATATTAGGAGCTATGCCCCTTATATCCAAAATTTTTCATCCTATGACTCTCATTCTCTTCCTAATTGTCTGTACCTCTCTCTTTTCTTGTTACCCATCCAACTTGTTTGAAATTATTATAGAAAGAGTATGATCCTCACCTAGAAAGGTATATCTAAGGTCTTTGAGTAAGGTTTTTAACTCTATAGTGGATGGTTACTTAATGGAAGGTGACATTGGTGCTTTTGTCTTTACTAAGATTTCTTGTTTTGATTTCTCACCTAACTCCTCCTCCTGCTCTAACGCTTCATCATCTTCTACATCTTTAACCTTAGCGTCTTCTTTATGGTTATACTCTTTCTCTTTTACACACTTATCAGCCATATCAATTTTCATGCAAATGTGGCCCTCCTTCAGATTCTTGACTACCTCACTCATGTTGAACTCAACCAGATCTTCACTGTTTGAAGAATTTATTTTCCTTTATATACATCCACCAATTCTCTTCCTATATTTATGAATGATCTACTAAGAATTAATGGATGGTTTTGATCCTCTTCAAAGTCTAGCATTACAAAATTCATAAGAATAATAAAATTTTCCACTTTTACTAACACATCCTCCACCACGCCAAATAGTTTTTTAATTGACTGATTCACCGTCTAAATGAGCATTAGTGTTTACGTCACATCTACTAGCCCAAATTCCTAAAAATAAATAAAGGCATAAGATTAATACCTACACCTAAGTTATATAAACCAATAGAAAAGTATAAATTACCAACTACATATGGTATAGTAAAACTCTCTAGATCTTTCAATCATAAGCGTATGTGATTGGTAATTATAGAGCAGCAACTCTCTATCAAGGAGATCATTTGATTGTCCTCCCAAGTTTGCATAGCTTATCGGATATTTTTTAGAAACTTTGCATACTTAGGT
Organism: Erythroxylum pedicellare; assembly: GCA_027563575.1. NCBI lineage: Eukaryota > Viridiplantae > Streptophyta > Magnoliopsida > Malpighiales > Erythroxylaceae > Erythroxylum > Erythroxylum pedicellare. Next base: position 7,533 of record JAOQMP010026730.1, on the reverse strand, counting down.
TTGTTCTCCAAATCTTCCACAAAGGACAAGTTAATTTGTAATTTCTTCAACTTCTCTAAGATCTACACAAATTAAAAATCCTTTTGATTATTCTTTTGCCTTTATGGGAATGGGATCTTTGGAGCATATGGAGGACATAAGACATATGGTGGTTTCTCCTTCTTATCCTTATTCTTTTGGTTTCCTTCTTGGTGGGGTTCAACATTCTTCTCGATTAGTTCTTCTAACTCTTTACCACTTTTGAATATGATGTCCTTTATTTACTCCCTTAGATTAGACTTTGTACTACTTAGGAGACTCCCCACACTTTATGTAGATAACACATTTGCTAGTTTCTTTATTTGAACCTCCAAATTATGGATAAAAGAAACATGATTTTTTGCAATTTGGTCAAACTTAGCTTTCAGCCTCTTCTAGCTCTCATCTTGGCTCGTGAGCTTGAAATTTATCACATCCATTAGTATATCCATATTTAATTTCTATGACTTGAGCCTATGTTACTAAAATCCTAGTGGGCCTTATGCTCTAATTTGATTTCTTGTAGACTGAAAGAAATTTAGGTGGTTTTTCCACCTAGGATTATAGGTATTTGAGTAAGGGTTATTCCCACCTTAACCTCGTTGTGCTCTTATAAAATTTAACTACTCCATATTACTATTATCTACTAGAAAACAATCATAAGTACCATGACCTTCTTGACCATACAATTCACATCCATATTGAATCAACCTTAATAGGTTGGGAGTAGTGGCCTTCAGGCTTTTTATTAGCTTGGACAAGTTTTCTACTTCATCTTATATTGTTGTTAGTGAATTAATAACAATCACTCCCTTCTATCTTTAAAGGTTAGTTATTATTTACTCCTCTCTAAAGTTTTTAAATAATTATTGTTTGCTATCTCCTAGTAGCATCTATTATCTTACTCATCAATGAATAACCAACTATTGCATTAATAGTAACTCTTGTGGGTGGATTGACTCCATTGTAGAAGGTATGTAATAGGAACTCCTTGTGTAAGTTATGGTGTAGGAAGCTCCCTTGTAACTCCTTAAATATTTCCCACACTTTGTATCATAATTCCCCTTTACTTCACTAGAGATTTGTTATTTCCTTAATAATCCTTGTGGTCATTGTTAAGGGGAAGCACTTAGCCGAAAAGGCTTGTGTTAACTGCTCCTATATCATCATGTTTACTAAGCTAAGAGAATTTAATCACACCTTTGCTTGGCATTTAAGCATTAATGGGATTAGCCTCATTTTGGATGCATCCTCTAATAACCCATTATATCCATAAGTGTCATATATATATCTAAGAAATTGAACAAATGGACGTTAGGATCCTCATAGACCAATCCATAAAACTGGGCATTAGTTTGTAACTTGTTCAACAAAGCTAGTTTAATTTCAAATCTATTTTTCTACACTAATGGTCTTTTTATCCCTTCTTAATTAGCATTAAATCCTAGCCTCATAAAGTTTATGAGGGTTCTTTTCTAGCCTCCTTGGCTTTCCTTTTTCTTCCATTGATATTTTTATAGCTTCTTGGCATATTGCTTTTTGAATTTCTCCCTCTTTCTTGATGATGTTAGAAACTTAGGTTTCTTTAAGCTTGTTTGAACTCCTTACTATTCTTATATTCATGCACCTAAAATCATCCAAGAAAATTAATAAATCCCTTAAAGCAAAGTAACTTAAATTGCAATAGATGCTAAATTTACAATCTCTAATAACAATGTTAAAAACCTGTCTGTTTAATTTTAAATCTATCCAAACCATAAGTATATGGATCATGTCTTTAGTATAAATAGTATAATTTCCACTAGCATTGTTATTAGTTACCTAAAAATTTTTATAATAATTTTTTTAAGGTAAGAAATATAATAAGTGTAGCTATAAAAAAATAGAAAATTGACAAGTGAATAATTAAGAAAGCAGGAGTGAACTTTTGATTAGTCATTGATAACAACTTAGGAATTACCTTTATACCTTTTTTGATTTCACCTCATCTTCTTGCTTTAATAATCGTTGACCTAGATATTCAATAGTTATGATTACCCTCACTCGATATCTAGTTAAGTAATCCTAATTAAAATAGATAAGAATTGAATTGTGACCTTTCGATCTCTTAAAACTCTTCCTAACTATCCAATTGGATTTGAAGCAATCTTATGGGTAACTAATAAGGAATTAAAATCTCTCTTCATTTGTTTATTAATTTGACGTTTATAGGTCTATTATGGTAGCAACTCTTACTTTGCAACATGACACAAATATTTCAACCTAATCTCTCGATTAAGATCAAAGATTAAAACAAATTATTTCCTTTTCTTTCTTTGTTCTTGAATGTTGATTAAGAACAATATAGATTTATTTTAGCTATGAATTTCAAATTTTGTTTTAGTAATTATTCCTAAATTATTTCATTAAAATTTTATTAGTAGAACATTGAATCTTGGATTTATTCTTCTTCTCGTTTTAATTTGGACAATTTTGCAGCTTTGTTCTTTTGAAATTTTACCTTTTCATGTCTTTCTTAGATGTTCCAGTTACCTATTTTGGTGTTTCTCTTTGCCTTTTATACTTGTTAATCCTTCTAGGGCTCTTTCTAGGATTTTATCACTTGTTTATATTCCAAAAAGGCCTTAAATCATTAAAAATACAATAATCTCGCGACTTAAAAATTTTTCCTTTACATGATCATTGCTGTGCATAATCGTGCATTAATTATCACGATTGTGCAAGACTGAAGTTGGAATAGCTGTGAAGCCTCTATAATCATCCAATCAATTTTTTTATTTATTTAGTGTCCATTTTAAACATTTTAAAATTATTAAAACTTAAATTAAATGATTTGAAATATTACAGTACTACTAAGAAAGCTTTAAGGTTTGAAATACACCTTAAATAAAAAAAGGCAAAAATTAACGTGTTTTTCTACCACCCTCTTTAGTAATTAAAAATAAGTTTTGCTAACCATGGTTCACTCTTAAGACTTATCTATATATTATGAAATTGTTTACGTAAGAATTAAAGGTACTTGTTTTACACAATAGAATTCAATGCTATTAGCAAACTGGCATCAAACTTGGGGAAATATCTTGGTGTTCCCTGACTCCATGGACAGATGACTAACAAGACATACCTAGATGTCATTTGAAACCTTGAAGAGAGAGATAAATAATGGAATCCATCTCGCTTCTCTATGGTTGGTTGAGCAACAATATGCAAATCCATACTTACATCCATCCTTTCATACACCATGCAGTATACAATTGTTCTAAAAGGCATGTATGGGAGAATGGAAAAGATACAGAGAAAATTCTTATGGGATCTAACGATGTTAGAAAGAAAATAAATCTAGTCAAGTGGGACACTGTCTGCACGTCGAAGGAGTTAGATGGTCTCAGTTTTTCTAATGTAACCTTCCTAATGGGTTGCACAGTTTTCTCCAGGATTAACTTGATTTCTTGATTCGAGACTTTAGCTTGCCCATTGGTTTGAGGATGGTAAGTAGTAGAAACTTTGTGCTTGATGTGATATTTTCTGAAGATTGCTTCCATCACCTTGTTGTAGAAATGGGTTCCTCTATCGCTAATGACGACTTTCAGTATCCCGAACCTAGAAAGAATGTTAGCCTTAACAAAATCTGCAACAACCTTAGCAATGTCAGTCCTAGTGGCTTTTGCTTCCACCCATTTAGAAACATAATCAACCACAAGCAATATATAAGTAAAGCTAAAAAATGAAGGGAAAGGTCTCATAAAATCAATGCCCAAAACATCAAAATTTTCACAGAACAATAAAGGGGTTTGTGGCAATTGATCCTTACAGGAAAAGTTACCTGACCGTTGGCATTTATCACAGGATTTGCAAAAGGTATTTGCATCTTTGAACAATGTTATCCAGTAGAAGCCACTCTTTAGAACTTTTTGAGCTGTTTTTTTTACTCCAAAATTTCCTCCGTAAGTGTACGAATGGCAGAAGGCTAGAATTGATGATGATTCATTTTTTGGTATACACCTCCTAATAACTTGATCTGTACAGTGCCTCTAAAGATAGGGGTCATCCCAAACATAGTACTTCGCTTCACTTCGTAGTTTATCCCTCTGAGCCTTAGACTAACCAACAGGTAATTCGTTAGTTACTAAAAATTTACGATGTCTGCATACCATTGTGGTATCGCATCAGCAGAAAACAATTGCTTATCCGGAAAGCTTTCTCTTAGAGGGATATCATCTTCTTCCTTTATTAAATGACTGAGATGATCCGCCATCACGTTTTTTGCCCCTTCTTATCTCTGATCTCTAAGTCGAATTCCTGCACGAGGGGAATCCATCTGATCAGCCTCGATTTTGCTTCTTTCTTTGTGAGCAAGTATCGTAAAGTTGCATGGTCAGAATAAACAATCACTTTAGCACCAAGCAAATAAGATTGAAATTTTTCCAAAGAAAAAAAAACATATAACAATTCTTTTTTAGAAGTGGAATAATACAATTGAGCTAGACTTAAAATCTTTGAAGCATAGTAAATGGAATGCAAAGCTTTTCCCACTCTTTGCCCTAGAACTGCCCCATCACATAATCGCTCGCATCACATATGATCTCGAAGAGGAGGTTCCAATTTGGCGGTTGAATCACCAGTGGGGATGTCAGAAGCTCCTTAAGTTTATTGAATGCTTCTTTGCACCTCTCGTTGAACTCAAAGGAGACATCTTGTTGAGAAGCTTGCATAGTGTTGTAGCTGTCTTCGAAAAGTCCTTAATGAGTCTCTGACAAAAACCTGCATTCCCCAAAAATGAACGCACTTCCCTCACAGTAGAGAGGTAAGGTAACGAAGAAATGATATCAACTTTGGACTTATCTACTTCAATACCCTTAGCAGATATCGCCTGACCTAGAACTATACATTGGTCCATCATAAAATGACATTTTTCCCAGTTCAAAACAAGGTTAGTTTCTATACATCGTTCCAAGGCAATGGCAAGATTCTCAAGACATTCATCAAAAGAAGATCCATACACACTAAAATCGTCTATGAATACCTCAATAATCTTCTCAACATATTCAGAAAAAATGCATACCACACACCTTTGGAACGTGGAAGGTGCGTTACACAATCCGAATGACATCTTTTGATAGGAGAACATACCAAATGGGCATGTAAATGTGGTCTTCTCCTGGTCTTCCGATGCGATCGGGATTTGAAGATAACCTGAAAAGCCATCTAAAAAGTAATAATAGCCATAACCAACCAATCTCTTAAGCATCTCATCAATAAAAGGGAATGGAAAGTGATCTTTATGAGTAGCAGCATTTAACTTTCTATAATCAGTACATACCTACCACCCGGTTTGCACTTGGTGAGAATTAGCTCACCTTCCTCGTTTTTCACAACGTTGATTCCAGATTTCCTTGGAACCACCTGGACAAGACTTACCCACGTACTGTTAGAAATTGGGTAGATAACCCCAGCATCGAGAAGCTTCAGTACCTCCTTTTTCACAACTTCCATCGTTGGAGGATTCAGGCAACGTTGAGCATGCCTTATAGATTTTGCATCATCCTCCAACAAAATGCAGTGCATGCATACGGAAGGGCTTATCCCTTGGATATCTACGATGGTCCACCCGATGGCCTTCTTATGCTCCCTCAGCATTCGAACTAGCCTCTCCTCTTGAGTTGAAGTCAACTTCATTGAGATGATAACTGGGAGAGTCTGTTTATCTACCAAATAAACATACGTTAGATGTGTAGGGAGTGGCTTCAATTCCAATTTTGGCTCCTGCACATCAGAGGGTAACAACTTCTGGTGAGCTTCAAGTATTTGTATAGAAGCCAAATCATACCTTTTTTGGAGAGCTTTCCATTGAGTCTAAGGTGGCTGTCATTTCCATAAGCTCCTCTCCCATCTCAACATTAGTGTTAGCTTCTACTTCCATATCCTCGGTTAAAGTTGTTTCCAAATGATACCTATAACTTAATTTAAACATTTCTTGCACCAAAGGATTGATCACATCAACATAAAAAACACAATGATCATTAGGAGAATGTTTCATGGCATCAAAAATATTGAAATGAATTATTTCCACATGAAATTCCATTGTGAGGGTGCCTTTACGAACATCTATCTTAGTTTAAGTCGTATTAAGAAATGGTCTCCCTAACAGGATAGGTATCGGATTCCATGAGGTGTCACCGTCAAATTGCATCAGGTGTCATCATTCATATCCATAACATAAAAATCTACAGGAAACACTAACTCATTTACTTGCACCAAAACATCCTCAACCACACCATCAGGATAAGCATTAGTGCGATCAGCCAATTGGATGACTACACTCATTTTTTTCAAAGGGGCCAAATTCAAAGAAGCATAAATCGAATGAGTCATCACATTAATAGAAGCACTTAAATCCAACATTGCTTTATTGATCATAGTATTACCAATTTTCAAGGAACGGTGAACATACCTGGATCACGGCATTTTGGAGACATCTTCTTTTTGAATACTGTCGACACATTCTTACCCATCATCACTTTCTCATCACCCCTCAATTTTCTCTTATGTGTATATAGTTCTTTAAAAAATTTGGCATACCTTGGGACCTGCTTGATTGCTTCGAGCAAAGGAATGTTGAATTCTACCTTTCAGAAAGTCTCCAATATCTTTTTATCCTTGTCCTCCTTGTTTGGTCTTGTTAATCTGCTCGGAAAAGGTTGAGGGTTAGTTTTCGTAATATTAGGACTTTTGATATTTACCTTCATACTTGATGACGAATTTTTTTCCTTTTCCAATTCCTTCTCAATCTCTTCCTCGATAGTAATCTTTGTTAGGGTTCTTTTGGGAGCTTCAATCTCATTTCCTCCCCTCAAGGATATGGCACTGACATTCTTCGGGTTCACCTCAGGTTGTGATGGTAATTTTCTTGCACCTTGCGATTCTAGGCGATTAAGCCTTATTGCCATTTGACCCATTTAGTATTCCATGTTAACATTTTCTTCTAAAGATGCACCTGAATTTGAAGAAGAAGCTCCCTATGCTCCTTGTTGCCTTGGTTGAAATCCTGGTGCCCCTTACATCCGATTTTACGAGTAATTTTGCTATCGATTCCCTCCATAACTCAAGTTGGGGTGATCCCTCCATCTTGGGTTATACATCTGCAAGTATGGGTTGTATTGGTTCGAGAAGTTCCCTCCTACAGCATTCACATATTCCATACTTCCTTCTTATAAAGCTGGGCACTGGTCAATTGGATGACTTCCATTTGAACATATCCCACACACTTTCACTTATGTTTGTCCAACTACAATCTTTCTCACAAAAGATGTTAGTTCATCTAAACGATGTTCAATGGATGATGTACTTACCTCAATTACTCGTCGAACATCATTACAATTGCCGAATTGTTGGGTGTTAGCGGTCATCTACTCGAGTAATATCCTAGCTTCAATGGGAGTCTTCTCGTAAAGTGCCCCACCACTCGCCGCATCAACCAAACTCCTCTCCATTGGCAACAATCCCTCATAAAAATAT